>JAXGGA010003332.1:0-104573 GCA_038373865.1 Uloborus plumipes | reverse complement strand
AAAGTTACCTCAATGCACTGGAGGAAGTTGTGCTAGCACCACTTTTGCTGAGTAAGGTTGGCAGGTTGAGCATTTTTATTCAAGCTGCCGGATCAACCAGAGCAGTGGTTCCCAACCTGGGGGCGATTAAAGTGATAATTTGCCTCCTCAAAAGGGCGATGAATTCTTAAGGGGCGATAGGTATTTAGAAGAGAAAACAGTAGTAATAAAAGAGCAGCAAAAACCGAAATTGTAAACATGCACGAAACCGGTTGTTCATAGTTCAGAAAATTGATCACAAGTTAAGAAAGAAGCAAATCAAAGTTTCAATGATTTTAATTTCCCCAGATTCCAGTGTAGAAAAGAAAGTAATTTCTTGAAAAATGTACTTCTGTTCTTTTGAAAAGTACGTCAATGATTTTAGTTGAATAATGTTACCTTTCAGTTGCTTATCATTCCACTTTGGGTCATTAATTGTGAAATGAGCAAATCGGCTGTGGTTCACATGTCACAGATTTCCATGAACATTTTTATTAGTTTAAATCATGCATATCTATGAGGAAATGCAAAGTATGAAAGTTTAAAAACCGTTTGTTGCTTTGCTATTGACATCAGAAATTACCCAAGTAGCATCAACTCATCGGATTTTGCTCGGCCGATCAACTAACTCCTCGTAAACTGATCCCGTAACGCACGACGATATCGTTCCGATCAGTATCCGAGCACGATTTTCGATGAGCTACTTCTCATCGGAAAGCGATATCTTTCGGATCAACTTTCCCGATGAAAATAAGATGAGCAAAATTCCATCGGAAAATGATATCCTTCCGATCAACTTTCCCGATGAAAATAAGATGAGCAAAATTCCATCGGAAAATGATATCCTTCCGATCAACTTTCCCGATGAAAATAAGATGAGCTATATTCCATCGAAAAACGATATCCTTCCGATCAAATTTCCCGATGAAAATTAACCGAGCTATGTGTTATTGGAAAACTATATACTTCCAATCAAATTTCCCGATGAAAATATGCCAAGCTACAGATTTCATCGGAAAGAGGTAGTAAAGATCAAATTTTCTGATGAAAATTTTCCCAATCTCAAATTTTTGTTAAATATGCAGTGTCGGTCTCATTATTCGTAGACTTGGTAGCGTGGTGGTAGAGCGTTGGTTTTCCGCGCCGATAACTCGGGTTCGATGCTGAAGTTGGCCAGTCGCAAATGGTTGGGGGAAGTAAAAAAGAGGTTCCAAAATTCACTGCCACGGAACTAAACTGCGCTCTTTTTTCTTTTTTTCTCTTTTTTCTTTAAATTGATCCAACTCTCATCGTATTTTGATCCAAAATTTATCGCCACGGAACTACACTGCTCGTATATTGATCCAACTCTCATCGTATTTTCATCCAAAATTGATCCTAAATTCATCGGCACGGGACTGCACTGCTCGTAAATTGCTCCAAATCTCATCGTAAACTCATCGGATTTTGCTGCTCGGATTCTGATTGGCCGATGAGACATATTGGAGCAATTCCCGATGAAAACTCATCGAAATCCGATCACCGGCCGATGAGAATTTCATCGGGTTTCGATGAATGGCCGATCATCGGCCGATGAGATTATGCTGCTAGGGTAAGGCTTACGCTAAGCCTAAATTTTCAGAGTTCATGACAGCCAGTTTGTGACGATATAACTCCGTAAGTTATAAACATACATTTAAAAAGTACATATTTTCACATTCTCTGGAAAAATCTCTGTCAGGAAAAATGAAAGTTAAATTTATTTGGAGCTTTCATTAAGTCTGAGATATTAACCAAGATTGAAATCTGCTCAATTTTCTTCAGATTTTAAACTACTCTGCTAACTCTTTGAATGAAAAAATAAGAGAAAAGAGCAATACAGAGCTTAAAACTATCTATTACTAATTACCTGGGCTAAGTTAATAATTGGTGTCAAAATTTTTAATGATGAAATCGTACTTTATCGAAATTTTCGTTATTTCGACTTTTTCAGATGCTAGTTTGAACAAAAGGGAATGCCCCTAATTTGCTCAAATTTTTTATGGAGCATTTTTAAATGTCTTTTATTTAATATCAAATGTTAATTTTTGCCTTTCAGCGTGTTTTTGTCATTAGAATAACTTGAATTCAGATAAAATTTTATTAACCGCTTCCCTTACATATGTTTTTGAAAAAAATGCAAAAAAATAATCATATTTTTTTATTTGATTTCAAAAAACAAAGAAATGAAACAAACAAAATATGTAGGTTTTAAGTTGAATTTTTGATATTTTATAGGTGTAAAACCAATTAGCTTCACCCGAGTTTTCTCGGAATAATAATTACCTGCAACTCATACGAGCCCGAGATAACTCGGGATAATCAGGCAAGCGATTAATGAAACCATTTATTGTAAGTTTAGAAAGACTTAAACATTTCTTTCGTGTTTCCTTTTCTTGAAAGAGAGTTTGTAAAGTATTTAATGAAGCCTTTTCATAATTGTATTATAGTATGAATAATTATATTTAATTGGGCAAGTAAAAGTCGCTTTTTTAACAATCTCCACCCGTGATGTGGAGAAAGAATAACAGACTACTTGCGATAAAACCTATCATTTCAGTATCTGAGCAAATCTTAACGGAGACTAAAAGAAACTTTTGGACAGAATGAAATTTAGAAGAAAAAACAACTATTATCTCATCCATTTATTGATTACATTATTATTTGTATTTCCTCAGAAATAACTTTAATCCGCAAGATTTTCCCCCTTAGTTCCACATCATATCTGCACATTTTTTAGAAATGAAATTAATGCTAAATACACTTGCTTTTGCTCCATTTAGTCGTTTATTTGGTCCTTTGAATCCCTGGAGCTTCACATAAAATACGAAGAAAATGTTTCTGTCTATTTAATACAAAGCTAAGAAATCAAAAAGGCACTATCAAGCTTCTTCAAGCAAATTGTAGACATAATGGCCTATATCCTCGTAAAATTGGAGCAATTTCCAAAGTGTCCTTCATATAAATTTTTGTGCCTACCTGAAGGCGAAAATCATCGTTTTAAGAAATATACTTAAATTCAAAAAATATTTTAAAGACAAAGGAATTAAAATACAGCTTAAAAAATTAAGGTATTATTTCTATGGAAGTTAACAGATTGTTGAGAATTAATTTAAATTAAGTCCTTTTGCGTGAGAAAAATAATGAAAACATTCACTTTTCTTGAAAATGAAATATTTTAGGTTTTTACAGTTCAGTTAACAGTTAATTTTCATGACTTTTAAAACGTTACAGTAAACTCATAAATTGCCCTACTCCAAAAATTACAAATATATGGACCTTTTATGTTTACATTAACAAGGATTCAGAAGTGCAACCTTTAGTAGTTGCCTGAAGAATGTTCAAGTGGATCAATCTTGAATTGCATGTAACTCCTAAAATGTAAAATTTTAAGCCAAAACCTTTTAGATATTTTCATATATGCACAAAATGAACCTGTGAAGCAAATTTTATAAAAAATCTAATACCATGCGGCTATTACTTTTTTCTCATTTTTGCTCATTTCACATGGCATGACCCCATAGAATGCCGATGTTGTGATTTTTATTTCAAACTTGAGAATCAAAAAGTACACTTTTATGATTCTCGAAGCTAATAGTTGACATATTGCCCTACATTTCTGCAAAATTTGACAGTTGTCCGAAGTGTCCCTCATTTAAATTTTTGTGCCTAAAATAAGGGGAAAATCGTCATTTTACAAAATGTCTCTAGGTTTAAAGCTAATTTTGTAGACAAAGCAGTTTAAATATAACTCCAAAAGTAAGTTATTTGTTTTATGATACTTGGAACTTTACTGGGTATTAATGTAAACGAATATCAATGCATTCTTTAAAGCTCGAGAATAAAAAATAAAATACTTAATTTTGAGAAACTGTATTATATTCAGTTTTTACAACTCAGTAAAAAATTAATTATTGCAATAAAACTAGTAAATGCGAGACTGATGAATAACCTTATTCCATAGATTACGGCAATATAAAACTTTTTTGTTTACATAACATAAGTAATAAAATATAAATTTTCTGGCGTACAACATTTCGCATTTGTGCGGATGATGCTCAATCATGCCAAGTTTCAGTTGCATGTAACGACTAAAATAAAAAATATTGAGCCTATCTATTTCAGATATTTGTATATATATATGCATAAAATAAACCTATATACCAAATTTCATAAAAATCTATGACCATGCGGTCATCACTTCCTTCTCATTTTTGCTCATTTCACATGGAATGACCCCTTTACGAAAGAAAACAAGAAATTAAAGGCATTTCATTTATTTATTAATATTTTTAGCTTCAAAGTGATTGGTTATAATTGCTTTTTTGGGTACATTTTGCTTCAAATTAAAGTTAGGTACTTATATTTTTAATAATATCGATGTTCACTTGAGTCAATTTATGTTTTTTTTTTTTCGGGGAAGAAAGGGGGAAGGACGATAGGTGTCAATCAGCGTCTCGAAAGAGGCGATAATCTCAAAAGGTTGGGAAACACTGCACTAGAGTGAGGTTATGTTTATCATATCTATCGCTTATCACAAAATTCATTTTGTTGAACTCGATTAGAACTTGTATTTCGATGAATCGAAAGGATTTTATTCAGAAAATCGAATTGATTTCAATTTGTGGTACGAACTGATTCACGAAGTTTTTGACAAGAAAAAAGTGCTTCAGTCTATTCACATCCCTCTTACTCACTGGACTAAACTTCAAGTGACTTCTGTCTGTTCCCAAAAAGCAAAACTGTAAGCTCAAAAGAAAACGTTACGACATAATACCTGACATTCAGAGGTTCACAATGGCGCAGTTGCATGCCCCTCCCATAAAAGTGTTCCAGGTATGTTTCCGTTTATGAATTTATGGCCTAGATCCACATCAGAAGAAAACCGACCGAATACGAAGGCAGAAACCGAAAATCTGGGTACTTTCCATTTCCCCCTTCAAATTCAAAGTACCCGGGTTTTCGGTTTCTGCCTTCGGTTTCGGTCGGTTTTCTGCTGATGTGGAGCCAGGCCCTAAGAGCCAAGCTCCACATTAACGTAATGCAGAAAAATAAAGCAGAAACGTAAAATGGATTAAATAGTTTTCCTATGGAAAGTACCCGGATTTTCGGTTTCTACCTTCAGTTTTGTTCGCATTTTCTGCTGATGTGGAGCAGGGCCCTTAGAGTTTAATAAGAGAGTGCATTGCTACCGAAAGGCAGAATTTTGGAGCAGATTAAATGAAATGTCATTTTTTAATGCATACCTTTTTTAATAAGAAATTATTTACCGTACATTTGAAAATGCCTCGTGTATACTATGACTTTTCTTTAGATGTAATTCTACTTTCTGAAGCATTCTGATATCGGCATGTTATGCTCATTTTTCCAAACTCTGAGGTCATAGTTGCAGTTATCAACTTTTTCAGCAGATATTAGCTACTACAGTGAGCTCTCACATACACCGCCTCAATTATGCGCCTTTTTCACTTATACGACGTTTTTGAATGGTCCCAGCACATACCATAGCAAAATAATGATAGTAGCATTCGTTTATGCCTCACTCTTAAGATAAGTATTTCACTTATGCGCCGAATTTTCCCCAAAATGGAAAAAAATACATATATTTATTTTCTTAAAGAAATAAGCATTTTTCTTCCTCTCTTCTTTAATCTTTCGCCTTTATTTCTTTATTTTGCTCACGGGAGGCGTTTTTTCCGCATGAACTAGAGTTCTGAGAGGGACAATTACCTATTATGGATCGTTTTAAATAAGGGAACAGTTTGTAATTCGGTATGCTACAATTTTGGTTTTCTCTTTATCATTGTAGTTACGTTACAGTAATTGTAAAACCGTAATAATATGTCCCTTTATCTATAAAAACATTCTTATTCATTCTCTCATTAGAACCTATGTTGCGTTTTAGTCCTTTAAACAGGCTTATTCACTTATACGTCTCTCTCACTTATGCGCCTTTTTCTGTGGATCCCTTGGACCGGCGCATAAGTGAGAGTTCACTGTACTTAATCATATATAAAAGGTTCTCCATTTAGTCAAAAAAGGGATTAATATAAACAATGCCATTAAAGCTCAAAATTCCGTACGCATTTCAGTTTTTTAGATACAGCCGTTTAATATCGAAAGTTTAATATTTTTCTGCTTTAAATAGAAGTATTTTCGTTAACTCTAAAACTCTGGGTGCGGTATTTTTCAATTTGCCCTTGGATACCTTTGACTTAATTTTCACTGATAATATTTCGGCTGCGTATTGACTAAAAATTACTAATAACTACATAAATTACCCAATATAAATAAATACGACATATAAGCTGGCTCAGCGAATTACAAATATAAGAAAGAGCGTCTGTCCACTTTTCAGAGCTAAAAGTTCAGCAAATTATAATTAGAAATGGCGGGACCGCCAACTCGAGTTTTGAACGAAGTTTAGAATTTAATTAACAAAGGAGCAAACAAGCACTCTGAAAGCAACTAAGGAGAAATCTAGTTTACTCCGGAATGGTGAGGAATTGAATAAATATTTGGACATACATTTCGAAAATTCAATCAAATTATTATATTCTGTGAAAGTATTTTGATTACTTTCAAAACTGAATATTTCATGCGATAACCAGTTGTGTTTAAATTTTGTGACGATTTTATTAAATTCTCCGTAGTTTTGGAATTGAATGAATACATGGATACAGACAAACTGCAAAAATAGTTATCGCAACTTAGAAACGAAGTTAAAATCTATAGTTTAGAAATGGATAAAACAAAGTATGAATCACTTAAAAAATCACTGTACAGTCGCTTATAAGAATCACGTTTGCTCTAAACAGTTTTGATTCAATAAGGCTGCTAATTCAACAAAGTGACTAATTCAATAAAGATGGATTTTTTGCTGTTTCTGACGAATTGGTTTATTAAAGCGGTTGTGTGTGTGTGTGATTCAATTAACTGGCGTCCACTGTTATGACTTCTGTTTTGGTAAAATCTGCATTTTATAATTACACTAGCTGACCCGGCGAACTCTGTTCCGCCTTAAAGGCAATAAATAAGCAAATTTTTGAATTTATTAAGTTTTTTATTATTAGAAAATACAAAAACAATTAAGTACCTACATTAATCATTCATTATTGTTTCTGTATTTCAGTACATAGGTTGCTCTTCACTTAAGTACCTTGTGATACATAACATTTTTTGTTTCATTATCAGGCGCAAAAACAAATAACGCAGATGGTCTTCCGGCCCGTGAACATGCCACGTATAATTGACCATGGGAGAAACAGTGATGTTTTAGATTCATACCACAAACTTTTAAGAATTGGCCTTGTGATTTGTTAATGGTCATGACAAATGCAGACGGATCGGAAATTGAAGTCTTTTAAATTCAAACGGCATATCGGTCGGGATCAGCGGGATCCTTGGAATGAGCAATCGTTTCTGACAGCTTATCACGTATAAATTTCAAGAGAAGTAACGCGTTTGTTTGTGATTTATTTCACAAAAAAGTCAAATAACACGTAACGCTTAGCTAACAACCTGTTTACTGCGCTCCGGAAGCTGCCAGAACGTGTGCTTTATGTCGCTCAGCCATGGAGGTGTCAAAAAAGGCGAAGTCAATAAGACATTTTTTTCTATCTATGTAACTGACACACATAAATTATAGCCTATGTCCGTCTCCTGGCTCTAAGCTACCTACCCACCAATTTTTAGCCATATCAGTAGAGCCGTTCTTGAGTTATAAATAGTGTAACTAACACGACTTTCTTTTATATATATAGATCATATGTGAATAGTTTGTATACATAAAAACTTTAGAAGTTTAGATTGTTAAAATATATTTCTGCTTTTGATACATAAGTAGATACAAGCCATAGGCGGCTCATACAAGAGGGCAAGGGGAGCGACTACCCCCCCCTCCCCACTTCCTAAAGTAAAGGGACCAGGCTCCATCCCTTTTCAGAGTTCGAAAACAATGTTCAACTGAAAAATGAATTTTTTACTCAATGGATTGATTAGTAAAAACTGAAACTTCTTAGAAATAGACTTTTTACATGTTATTTCATAAAAATGGAGCTTTGAATCGGAGTGGGGAGTCAATGATGGCTTTCTGTCTTTATTTTTGAGAAACTTTTTCGACATTTTCTGCAGGTCATTTAATCATAACGTTAAAAGCCAATCAGGTTGAAAAATGTTGCTAAAAAAAACTAATGAAGGTACTTCATGCCTCGCCCTTCAGCTCTTGACCCCCGCTTTTTTGGTGCACCAGCCGCCTACGGTACAAGCAATAAATAGGAGTTGAGCTCCCACTCAAATATAGCCCCTGTAAAAAAAAATATCTGTGTTCCAATACAACAGCCATGGGTATTTCACTTAGCCTATGTGAATGACTGGAGTGCACATCGAGAGATGGAGCCATTAGTGATCTCCATGTACGTAACTTGGATCCGAGGCTACAGAAGAAGGATTTTTTTATAGTCTTTTAAACTCGAGTTAAGGGCTCAACGACTAATAAAGGTTCTTTTAATTTACTATTAAAAAGTATTAAATAAGGGACATCTTTTACTTCGGTGTTCACTATAAACACTTTTTAAAAAATTGTAAACACATTCGATGTTTTTAAATATTACTGTTTAAGTTTTAAAAAATTACTCTTTGGCCACCCGAAAATTACAATGTTAATAAAGTAAAATAAATTTTAAACATTTAGCTTTGAAGTTGTTTATACACATTAAAAATAACCCAAAAACATTAAAATTTCGAAAGCCCACTGCAGTATAATACAGTATTTTACAGTATAATACTGGCAGCAGAGGTTCTAGTTTAAAAATATAAAATGCACAGTAATTTACTGTAAAATAAGCCGTAATATATAGGTTACCGATAATTTTACAGTTTATTACTGTGTATTATTTCAGTTTTGAACTGGAACCCCTACGGTCACTATTATAATGTAAAAACAACAGTTTATTTTCTGCAGCAACAATTTCATCGCAGACTTCTATTATTTATAACATCAGTTTTAAAATTCATTCCTTTAAAACCTAAGTTGTTTTGCTTATTTTATAGCAGAGCCATCTCAGCATGCAACTAAATGCCGTCTTTAATTTGCACTATCCATTTTAAGCATTCTTCAGCTCAAGCATATTATCTGGAGCACATTTTATTTGATCCTGCTGAATCGTATTAATATTTCTAAATGGCATCATTAAATTTAAGATGGGGTGAAATGCTTTACGTCAGCCATTTCCCGTTAACTCTTCGTAGGAGGAGTTTCATTCTTCGCTGAAGTTAATCGTGGTAATCGAGTGGAAAATATTTTAGCAGAATTGACAACAAGTTCTTAATTTTCAGAGGGAAATATTTAAAATTTTACTGTGAGGCATTTAATAATTTTGTAGAGATATCAGAAAATCGTACTTTTCATTTAAACTAAGTTATTTCTCGCCCGCTTAATCAATACTTCCCCCTGTTCTAAGATTCAAAAAAAAAAAAAATCATTTATATTTTAAAGAAATTTAATTGTGGAGGATTCAACAGTTATATAATTGCTTTAGGTAATTCATAATAATTCATGATTATAAAAAAAAATTCTCTCTAAATTTCAAAAGCTTTTTTAATTGCTTTAAGTCATTATGTAATATTCAAATGATATCTGTGGTAAAGAAAGTATTTAGAAATATTAGCTTTGCATTTTCATTTGAATGGAAAGTGTTAATGATATACGTAACGTATTATTAAAAAATATATTTAACAATTTTACTTCTAATTGTGAAATATCTCTGCAACCGCTTAATTAATAATTTTACTACACAAATTTTTATAGTAATTAAAGCCTTTACTTTCAATGTTAAATCATTTATGCAAAATTTTATTTTTATGAAGCATAGCTTATTAACCAGCGTTGCCCGGGTGCTTATTAATATAACATAGCTAATTATAATTGTTTTTAACTTATTTCATGGTAAAATAAAATAGGTGGGCCTTAAATTGATAATTTATTGTTAAGCATAATCTTTTTTGAAAAATACTCATACTTAAATGTGTTAAATTTTATCAATTTGTATTCCAAAAGGCTTATCTCTATTACTCTATCTATTCAAAATTCAAAGAAAATGGCCGTTTTGAGACAAAAAACTTGAAATTTGAGCTTTTTGAATTTTTTTTAAATTTCAAAACGCCAACTATGTAAATTCTAGTGCATCAAGGAATCTCTGTGCCAAGTTTGATGAAAATCCAATGAAAACTGTGGATGTGTATAAGGAACAAACATACATCCACTTTTATATAAAGCAGAACATACCAAAAAAGTCCACTCTCGTGAAAGTAGTGCAAAGAAGTTACGAAACTTCTGTTTTTCTTTTTTTACCAATTGAAATAGTTATTACCATTTAGCATATTTTTAAATTGAATCTCCAACTAATTTTGGATAACCAAGTATCAATTGAAGGGTTTAGTGGCTGAAGGAGCTATGCTACATTTTTTAAAAATACAATCTTGACACAGTTAAGCAATAGATACAGGTAATCAAATAAAACTTGGCACTTTGAAAATAGATGTAATTAAACTAATTTCATACGGCTCGTTTAACGACAAACTCAGAAAACAAAAAATTGCAACAATAAAATTTGAACCTTAAATTTTCTAAATTAGGGTTTTGTTACATTTCTCAAGTCCTTTAATTGTTTGTGCATAAAAAATGTATATTAAGTTATATTTTACTTTGATACAAGAAAGAGAATATTAAGTGCTCCAGCCTGAAATCAGTTAAAAAGCATTTTAAATTCACAAAATGCTATGAAAATATAAATTATATGTCATTCTTAATTACCCTCCGGTCATCCATAATTAAACTATTGATCATTTTTATAGCTACACACTAATAAATAATTCTAATGCTATTCATTTCTATTGCAAGAAATCAGTGCATAAATCTATCACTACTGTTTTCTATAACTATGCATCAATATGTAATTCTATTACTATTCAATTAGCTTACTATACATGAGTAAACAATTCTACTAATGCTTAGCTTTATTATTGTAAATCGTTTTACTACTACAAGCTAAAGTACGTAAACCAGTGCATAATTCCATTGTAGCCGGCCACCTTGTCTAGTGGTCAGAGTAGTCTGCCATGGATGGTGTGGCCCCGGGTTCGAGTCCCGGCTTGGGCATGGATGTGCTTTCTCTCTCCTGTCCTTGTTCTTTCTGTGTGTGAATGTGTTGTGTAAAAGGCTGCCTACCCTATAAACGGATCCCTATGGCATGCGTGTACTGTGGAAGTCGGACTTCACACCAAATAACGGTACAGTTGGAAAAGTGAAGCAGCGCACCCCAAATTGCCAGCCTGGCTGGCACACGACAAAAAAAAAATCCATTGTAGCTTTCTTCTATAGGAGTCATTCCATGTCAAGTGAACTAGTGGTCCCCACCCGACCATCTCCGATTTGAATCACATTTTACACAGGTGTAGACATACCTATGAAACTAACCTGTGCACATTTTTAGCTTCCAAAATCCAAATCTGAAGCAGCTAGGATCCCGCAAAAAAATGTGGTCCAAAATGGCGGATGAGCTTCGTGAAACAAGTTGCAATGTTTAGGTCAAAGTTGCAGAAGCTTTTATCACAGTGGAAGCCTAATATTTTGGAAGATTAAAGTACTTTTGGTTGACAATACTTTCCAATATATTTTGTGAGATTGCGCTCATTAGATTTTGTGTAGCACGCGCCTAAACTTGCGAAAAAACGCGGTGGGCAATTTTTTTCCTGGATTTCAGGTTGTCATAAATTTTTAACCAAAAAACTTCAAAGGTTTATACAGTAGTTTTATTGTCCAAATACTTGTCTTTAATGTTTTACAGCTGCAGAGCTTAAATATTGTATTTGTAAAAGATATTGGCACCCTAAGTGTCGATGAAAACGCTTCTTTTGGAAAATCGCCTGTTTTCCACTCACTATATCTCAGGTTTGTCACCTTCGACCATTTTCTCGTTGACGCCATTAGAAAGAACAGATTTTTTCCGATCGAAATGAGTTTTTTTCGATGGTATTCTTTCGAATAAGGATGAAAAAGTTCGCTTGAAATACTGTCTGTTATGAAGAATTGGCATAATTAGGCTAAGACTGCAGAAAATTTTATGACACTGCGAGTCTAATATTTTTGGAGTTTAAAGTGCTTTTGGTTGTCAATACTCTCCAGTATTTTCTGTGGGATTGAGCTTATTAAATTTTGTGTAGCACGCATGTCAACTTACGAAAAAACGCGGTAGGCAATCTTTTCCCTGGATTCATAAAATTTTAATCAAACAAATTCAAAGGTTCATATTTCGCAGTTCTATTGTCCAAATACTTGGTTTTAAGGTTTTACTGCTGCAGAGCTTAAATGTTGATTTTGTAAAAGATGTCGTCTAAAGTGTCCATCAAAATCATTTAAGTGAAAAATCGCCTGTTTTCAACTTACTCTTCTCAGGTTTGTCACCTCCCATCGCATTTTTGTTGGCACTATTAAAAAAAACAGATTTTTTCCTATTGAAATAAGTTTTTTTTTTTTTTTTTTTTTTTTTTTTGATGGTGTTCTTTCGAATAAGGATGAGAAAATAAGCTTGAAATACTGACAGTTATGAAGAATTGGCATAATTAGGGTAAAACTGAAGAGTATTTTATTACACTGGGAGCCTAATATTTTTGGAAATCTAAAGTACATTGTGTTGTTTATATAAGTATTCTGATAGGAAAAAATCTGTTATTTATAGTGGTACTAACGAAAAGATGATGGAAGGTGGCAAACCTGAGTTACAGTTCATTGAAATCAAGCTATTTTTCAAACCGGAATTGCCAATACTTTACATGTATGCTACACAAACATAGTTATTAGAATCTATTAACAACTAAATGTACTTCAAGTTGTTTCAAATTCGAACTTCTATTATTATAAAATTTTCTGCAGTCGTAGCCTAATAATGTCAATTATTCACAACTGACAATACTTCGAGCTATTTTTTTCTTCCTTATTCGAAAGAACACCATCGAAAAAAAACTCATTTCGATAGGAAAAAATCTGTTCTTTCTAATGGTGCCAACGAAAAAACGGTGAAAGGTGACAAACTTGAAATACAGTGAGTTGAAAACAGGCGATTTTTCATTTAAACCATTAAATTTTGTGTAACGTGAGTCACGAAAACTTAATTTTTTTAATATTTCCAAATTTTATAGCTTATAAATGAATTTTTTTTTCTGTTTCTCCTACTCATGTATATTACAAAAAAGAAATTATAGGCCAATTTAGAGTTTTTTGCTTTTTTATTCAAAAAATAAGGATGTTTATTTTGTAACGTGAGTCACGCGAAAAGTGAGTTACAGCCAATACAAGCTAATATTAACTTCTTAAAAGTATTTAATATGCCCTAATGGCATTTTAGGGTCTAAATGGAGGATTAGCACATGTACATACCTATGTATAATTAATAATACTGATGAAATTATATATAAATAGCGTAATTTTAATTCTTTTAGTGTTTTATAATGTTTCAATTAGTGCTCTGGGTCCCTGTTTTGGCCCTCAGCTTTCCAATGTGTAGCATGTGTTTATGCATGCACATATTTTTCTTCCGTATCTAAGAAAGGTTTTTCATTCCAGTAAAAGAAATTTTAAAACTATTTAACGAGTAACCGCAGAATGACAGAAAAGTTGCCGAGAAAAATTGAAGCAAGAAGAGAAACATTGCATGTAAACAGAAACATTGTCTCTGGATGAAAGAATGTCTAACGAGAAAAGTCGAAAAACTAAGGATATTTTCTCCAGCAATTCAATATAAGCTGAAAAATAAACATATGAAACTTTCAAAGGAAATTTTGGCTAAATTCAAACTTCTTAAATATCGCTTCAACAAGTATACAAATATGTGAATACACTAAGGAAGACTCGCCAAAAAAAAGGAGAAATTCCGTTAATTCACCTCACAGTTAAACTGTAGTCATAAGTGTGTTTCTCAATACTCATCTGTAAATGTAATATACATTTGAAAAGAAGATTTCAATGTCCACCGAACTCATGCTGAAAAAAATTATTTATCCCAAGGAAATCTAAACGAAAATGATTAAAAAAATTAGCTTGAGCGAGAGAGAATTAAATATATATACATATAAAATTGGAACATAAGAAAAATTTTAAAAAGCACGGTCAACATCTCATTTGCTTTCGTTTGAGATGCTTAAAAGTTAATTATTCATCAGTAGTGGATGAGAAAAGTAAGTACTTTGAAGAGCCTACTTCTGACAGCAGTCAACTTATTTCACAGCCATTATGCAACGTTAAATGTTATGATTAGTATCAGATGAAATGTAATGGTGTGTAGTATCCTGTAAAAGTTTTCAGATGTATGAATTGAGAATTTGAAATCGGTACAATGCAGCCACAGAGAAAATACGGGAAGCAGTATAAAAAAGACAAACATAAGTTTTGGAAAATTGAATTGATGAATCCACTCTGTGATCGTTCAGAGGGGTTAGATGGCAGCTGCTAAGAAGAATTTCAACCCTTAGTCTATGGGACAAAAAATTCGTGCTGCGAAAAATTGGCCGTTAAGAGGGGTGGCCGATTTGTAAAAGTGACCGCTCGGAGAGGTTTTACTGTATTTAAAACTGATCAATTAAAGAAAACAAGCCATTAAGCATTAATTTTAATTGAATTTTGGGGAAATCTCTACCCAAAATTTTCAAAATAAAATGTAAAGTAAAGGACTTAAACGGAGATGTAACGTGAGTTAAGAAACTATGTAACGTGAGTCACACTCAAAATATTGATTAATTTAATTAGTGACTGGAGAATGAACTTTATTTTCGTATATATCATAACTTAGAAACATATTTTGTGCCATAAAAAGCAGCTTTTAATTTTTATTATTCTGAAAGAGCAGGAATCTTAGGTTTTTAATTATCCAAAAAACTTGAGTTCCCTTTTTTTTGTAACGTGAT
This sequence comes from Uloborus plumipes, assembly GCA_038373865.1. Taxonomy (NCBI): domain Eukaryota; kingdom Metazoa; phylum Arthropoda; class Arachnida; order Araneae; family Uloboridae; genus Uloborus; species Uloborus plumipes. The sequence goes on along the minus strand of JAXGGA010003332.1, from coordinate 89,579 downwards.
TCACGATGTTAAATTAAGGTTAAAACACCATCTATTTCTGTTGAAATTTAAAAAGCTGACATCCACAGGTTCTCACTGCATACCAGATGACTGTCAACAGCTTTATTTAAATCAAGCATGGTATTTCTTTAATATATATAACATTTACTTTTGTAAAATCACGTCAAATTGTAACGTGAGTCACGTGGAATTGCCCTGGAGAGTATTGACAACCAAAAGTTTTTTAAGCTCCAAAAATAGGCTTCCACTGTGATAAAATTTTCCGCAACCTTGACCTAAACATTGCAACTCGTTTCACGAAGATCATCCGCCATTTTGGACCACATTTTTTGAAGGATCCTAGCTCCTCCAGATTTGGATCTTGGAAGCAAAAAATTCGCACAGGTTAGTTTCATAGGCATGTCTACACCTCTGTAAAATCTAATTCAAATCGGAGATGGTCGAGTGGGGACGATTCGAAAAATTGGTCCAGTTGACGTGGAATGACTCATAGATATTTATTGTTTTTATCTATAGTTAGACTACTGACAATTTTATAGCTACCCAAAAAAAAAAAAAAAATTAATGCTACTCATTTCTATTACAATAAATCAATGCATAAATCTATCACTTCTCTTTCTATAACTTTACATCAATGTATAATTCTATTACTAATTATTTAACTAACTATTCCTGAGTAAACAAATTCTAGCAATGCGCAACTTTATAACTGTAAATCGTTTTACTACTACAAACAAAAATACGCAAACGCACCAGCCTATGATCCCACTGCAGTACATTTCTATAGCTATTTATTCTTTGTTTACAGCCCGTCAAATATGTACTTCCCTTTTAACGCTTATTTAATTCATACATCCTCAAACGCAAAGCAAAGATTCATAAATTATGATCAAAGCTGTTCAAGGAAAAATATTGATAAACGGAGCGAGAAGAAAATGCTTAATATCTTTCGAAGAGCTTCAAAAAGAATGATTAAAGAGCTGTCAATTTATATTTATATAAATGGCATTGTATATTTTAAGAAACACGTCAGAAAAAAAAGAAACTTGCGTAGAAAGACGTAAATGAGAAGAAACTAAAGCGACATTGATGGATGAAAGTTTTAAAAATATTTAATATCGGGACTTTTTTAGTTTTCTCATAGAGAGAATTTACTTTTCGTCGCGAACAAAAGATCATCAATGCTTTCAGCTAAATCACATATTATTCAAAAGCTTTTGTGTGGATTTTTCAGTAACTTTAATTATCTTTTCTATTGTCTCAAGAATATTACGAGTAGTAAAGGACAGAAAATTCTGCATGAATTAAATAAATTAGGTAAAAACAAAGATAAGAAGTTTGCGTTAGATGTGATTTTCTTATTTTCAGTTCTAGAATTTTTCTAGTTTAAAATTTCATTATTTTTATTGTAACAATCAATGTTACATCCAGGGACGTCATTTCAAGTTTTTCCAGGGGGGGGGGGGGCAAAGGGTCCAAACACAATGCAATTTCACCGAAAAACATCAAAAACCACGCCCACTTATATGTAAATACATTGATTTCTCAAAGCCAGGGGGGCAATTGACCCCCCTGCCCCCCCCCCCCTAAATGACGGGCCTGGTTACATCACAATTCTCACATGACTCAATGTTAACTTAAGTGACAGAATAACTTATTCAAAAGTTTTTGTACGAATTTTTCAGTAACTTTAATTAAAGTAGGTGGTGTTTCAACCTTAGTCCTGTCTTAGAGGAGGTTACTTACTGCTTTACAGGGTCGTATTTGTTATTTAAAACACAACTCAAAAAGCAATACACACTTAAAACGAATCATTGATGAAAGGAACTGCATTTCCGATCCCCGACGTTTCGTTAGTTTTTTATTGTTCGTCCGATAAAACAAACTACGGTTAATACGAATTGATTTCAAACGTTCGTTGGAGATCGTTTTAAAGAAGTTTGACTGTGTTTTTGATAGGATGTGGAAAAATTTAAAAACACGAAAACTGCCGTACGAAAAAAAACTAAAATTTTTTTTGGAAGAAAGATTGGAATTTATCTTATCAAAGCTTCGCTGATGATATGTCACACTAAACTTTTTAAACTTCTGCCTTCGGGAGATCCGAATTTGATTTCTTTGAGATTGCCTCATCTGCATATTCTGAACCGCAAGCAAAAGGGGAGAAACTCATGAAGAAAGAACACATTTTATGGTTCTTTGGAATTCTGAAATCGTCGTTCGTTTTTTTCTTTTAACTTTTCCATCATGATGCATTGTCGGTAAGTTTGAAATGCATGAAAGGAGATGGGAAGTTATTTTCTACTTCAGAAACTTTTCAGATTGTCGGCATTGTGTCTTATTCAAAATTACTGATTCTCGTTTTTCCGCTTCAATGGCAGAATAATATTTTTAGCATGCAATTACTTGTGTTTGAATCACACAAGCATTCAGAGTGGCGATTCAAAAAGAAAAGTCTTTTCTTCAAATATAAACTTCATTTAAGCACAAAAAATAACAATGCCTACAAATTGGTTTTATGTTTTTGTATTTTTTTTTTTTTTTCTGAAATTATGCACAAATTAGTTAGAATTCCATGAAGAGTTTTTTATGAGTATATAGAGAAACGAAAACGACTTATGTTTATTCAAAAATATATGCTTAAAAAGGTTGTAAAATTCATTGTGCCCAAGATTAAAATCAGTAATTATCGGAAACAATTTGCCTCAACGATTATTTGATGACTTATATTTCATTTAACATACCTTCTTCTCATGCGGGCATTACGTGACTTGGATAATAGGAACACATCAACGTGTAAAATTTCACATTTCGATTGAAAGTTTCCCTCAAAATGTTAGTTTTCAACTAAAATTTTTTTAGTTGGCATAATGGGTAGGCAAAAAATGATTTTTAGTAATGTTTTTGAACCAACAAAATTCCTAACTGTTTCACAACTCCCCATTTTTCTTTCACAGCAACGAAAAATGTCTACAATACATTATACAGAGTGATTCGTAAAAAAATAGAAAGAACTTTAAGAAGTTGTATTACACATCTAATCAGACAATTTTCATCAAAAAAGGCATGATCGGTTATGACTCGCTAATAAGCCTGATGGCTTCAAATGTTATGCTGCTCTACGAGGTAAATTATCACAAAGAACGGTATGTTAATTAAACAAATTTAATATCAAGAGGTTACTATATATATATTCAAAACAGTGACCTCTATAGTTTTGTGCGCGAGAAAACAACGAAAAAAAGAACGGGCAACCTTTTGGAAAATACTAGGCATTTCGCGCAATTTCCCTGCAGCGGAAAGAAATCTCACAACTAGTTCTTCGAAAGATTCAATGCATCACTGACACGTAAGTCTTTAGCTGTGCCCACAAAAAGAAATTGAGATGTGAAAGATCTGGAGAGAGAGAACGCAAAGTTGCATTGGCCACATTTCCAATTGTTTCAGCACCGTTTCAGGTCATTTTCAATCATTTCTTTTTTGATTAAATTCAGTTTTTTTGGATGAATACTATAACCTCTTAAAATTCTGCCCATCTTTTGCGAATCACTCTCTATTACAAATATTATAAAGTTATGCGTTTGACGAGACATTAAAAAAAACTCTAAATCAGCATGAAAGAGTAGCTTTCAAACAGTTACTTCGGAATGATTGAGTTACACAGTAAGCTCTTGACAATGTTGCCAACTTATTTTGCTAAATAAAAGGTAGTTAATCGGATGTAATATTATCACCAGCTAAGTGCAGCACAGTTCCTGTTAACGTTTCCTACCGCAGTTTCTTTCAAAGCCAAATATCTGTACAAAAAAAGCGCCATAAAGGACTGTATTGATAATTATTCTGAAAAACTTGCGCAATACAAGTCAAAACACAGGAGTAAAAATTATAAATTAATGAAACTTTTTTTTTTTTCATGGAGAGATTTCTTCAGAAACAGCTACTGTTCAAAAAGTTTTAAGACTAACGACAATGTACGACAGAAAAAGTGCTACTTTTACATCAGGAATTCTGGAAAGACACCAAAAAGGTTTTTAAAAATTGGAAGGACTGAACTTAGAGTCAAAAGATAAAAAAGAAAAGAAATAAGCTTTATAATCCACTTTAAACTGAAAGAACGAAGAAGAATCCTGATCTTTTGGAAGTTGAATAAATGGAACAGAGGCACAGAATTCGAAGTTCTTTATCCTTAAGCTTTTTTGTCATGAAATTTGAATGTATAAGGGACATAAAATAAATTTAAAGAACAAGACCGATTGTAAAATTGAGAACGGAAAAAAAAGCTTATATATAAAAGATTATTTAGCATAATGCCAAAAATATGTCTGTTTAAAAATGTGTATTAATTCATTCTAGAACTTTAATGCAATTAAAATTTGAACTGACCAAGAAAAAGAAACAGCCTCAAAATTTTCGAATTGTACCGTACCAAGTGCCGTCGCTCGCTGGTACTCTAATTTCACATTAGCTACTAGTTTTTGCTGACTCTCTTTGATCTATAAGAGGATTTTTACCTTCAGCTCGTTTAATTCCTATTCCATGCTGATGAGTGTATAATAAGCACGAAACTGCAGTCCACGGATGGAATAAACGAGCTGGTGGTACATTGCATTGTAATACGTTTTTTAATTTTAATATTAAGACCTATAATACGCTAGTGGCTCGTGCATGAAGTGACCTGCTGGAAACTTTCTTGATGGCTATGTAAATGCTTTGTCCTAACCTCTAACAATACTTTAGTTACAATCATAATTTATAACAGAGCATGAGATGCAAGATATTTGTTCCGGAAATCGGATAAAGAATATTTACTCGATTGTTCCTACAAACTTTGGGATTGAAAAAAAATCCTCTACATACGATTGGTGATAGTTGGATGATGATAATAGTGACGATTTTTGTGTTGTGTGCAAAGGATACTTTTATGCTAAAAAAGGTTCCAAGTGTGACTATATTCAGTGCATCGGATGCAACAAATGGTTTCACAAAGATTGCAATGATGATCATTTTCATTGAGTGAAATTTTTTGTGGGCTATCATTCAAATTCGTGCTGCTATTATTTTTTTCAAGCCATATATGACTAAATTCAGTTTATTTTCTTTAGTTATTATGTTAACGTTTAATTTTTTTAATGTTTGTCTTAATTTTTTATTTATTGGGGTGTTATGGCATCTTCCCCGTATATATGGGGAAAATGCTACAAATAAATGACTTTCTTCAACATTAAGTTCTGACTTCATTTTATACTTTGAAGAGTATTTATTGGTCTTTATGATTAATTAAATTATTGAAAAATAAAGTGTATTTGTTTTCATGGACTTGTTATTGCAATTTCAACTGCAATAATCGAAAATTCCTCAGCTGTGGCATCTTCCCCCGATTTACCTTACATATTGTGTGAACTCGGCATTTCAACAAGATTCTACACCAGTTCACACAGGCCAAAATAACACGTGGCTGCAAAGTGCATTTCCTGAACACGATATCGTCCGTAGACTATTCTATCACTCTTAACATACGAAACTTAACAACATGGATTACACTGTATAGTCCCGGAATTTTTATCCTGTATTAAACCAGACAAAAATTTAGACTGTATAAAGCACTTGCCTTAGCAGGAATTGGATAGTTTACAGGTAGAAAAGACTTGCGGCCCATTAATGAAAATTTCCCCAAGCATTTGTGCCTCTGCAATGCTGTAAAATGCTGTCAATTTGAAACCAGTTATTTATTTATTAGTAAAATTCCAGTCTTTTGTAATGTTTTGTTTATTTTTTGTATTTACTAAAGATTTTTTTTTTAAACTGCTTATCTGCATCTTTCTACCGTACCCTGTATTTTCATTTGTGTGTGTGTGTACCCAAGTAGCACACTTCATTTTTTAAAGGTTATAAAATGGTTATTAACGTTGTAACAACCGCTTAAAAACGTTTATAAAACGTTTAAATGTTATTTGTGCTACCTGGGTATGTGTGCGCAGTTTTCTTTCTTTTTATGTACATTTTTGTCATACTTCTGAAGATAATGATACCCATATACATTTCAAAACTTAAGTTGCAACAAAAATCCAATAGAATATTTATTTTTTTTCCTCCAAAAATATCTAAAGCAGAATTCACGAAAAGGAACAAACATAATGGAATTTATTTCACTGAAACCGTCATTAAATAAATATCATGCATCCATTTCTAAATTTGGAATTCCCTTTGGTGTGAGGAACATATTGATCGGAAAAAAGGAAAAGCAGCCATATGTGAATTTTGAGCTGTCTCAAGAAAATGTCCCGAGCTTAAAGAATCTAAATTAGTTTCCTCGAATATTGGTTTTGTTTGTAAGATCAAATGTAAATGTTATCGGAAATGGCTTAATGGCGGCGATGCGCCATTTCTTTCTTTTGAATCCATAACGATACAAGGGAATACGTATGGAAATTATTCTACGGACTAAGTAAGACTTTGCGAGTAGGCAGGGTAAATGTTTAATATGAATGAATGAAGGCCCTTTAAATATAATCATATGGCTTCTTCTTTAAAAGTTGTGCATTTCTTTCTGAAGAAAGAACAGTTTTATGTCTTTGAGTTCGCGAAATATTATCTTTGAAATTCTAGAAAGGATTTATTTACACTATAAATATGCGAATATGCACTTTTTTTAATCCTTCACTTTAAATATTTTATTCATTAGATGTGTTGATTACTTATAGAGTCAAAAGTTTTCGACTCTGCACTGGTTTCAGAAAAGAAAAAAACGATAACATCGGAACTATAAAAGACGAAAGTAGGGAAATGTATGGTAAAATGAAATGGGAAAATATTTACTAGGCTTTCATTGCCACCTATCCCGTAATGTTCTATCTATGTAGTAGCACATTTAGCATATTCCAGTGAGAAAACGAATTCTCTGAAATCTAAAACATATGAAAAGACAGGCAATTTTCAAAAATCGATATTCGTCGATTACTTAAAGTCGGGTTACTTGGACCCTAAGGGGTTACTTGAGCCCATTACAGTAAAATGATAAAATCTAGGTTTGGTACTTATTAGTTGAAGACTTGCACGTAGTTCCTCGTTTCTCCTCTAGGTAGAAGCACTCTGCAGTCTCTAATGCTAGTACCAAACCCAGATTTTATCATTTTATTGTGGGCTCAAGTAACCTCCTTGTGGGTCCAAGTAACCCGACTTTACGGTATATTATTTTGGTACGAGTTAAAAGAAAAAAAAAGGATACAGTTCTTTACATTAACATCTACAATATAAATTGCTAAGAACTAGTAATATTCGGTGATGTATTTATTTAATGAATATTCGGTTCATTTTGTATAATTTGTCAAGTGTATTCCTTCAGAACAAAGTGGATGAGGCAAATTGAAATAACTCATTTTGTTTACTTATTCATTTATTTATTAAATTACTCATTTATTTATTAATTCATTTACATTCCTTCTTTATTTATTCGTTTATTTATTCCTTTATTCATTTATTCGCTTACTCTATTATTCTTTCACTATTTTCATTAATTCATTTATTAACTTCTCATTTATTATTTACTCGTGTATTATTTCAATATGTAATAATTTATTTAGTTATTCTAACATCAACCCATTCATTAAAAATATTTCTAATAATTAAACAGAGAATAGTCCATTAGATTTTCTTCTTTTTTTTTTTTTTTTTTTACTTTGCCCTGTGGAAACAAAATGAAAATTTGCTTTTTTAAAGGAGAAACTGTTTTACTTGAGTTAAAAACTGTTTTGCTTGAGTTAAAAACTGTTTTACTTGAGTCTACATTTCCCAAAATTGAAATTTGACTTGTTTAAATTGCAAGAAAAAGTTTCTGTATCACTTCTAAAGACAAAGAAAATTTTTCCAGGATGTGATAGCAATATGGTCATTTATTTTTATCTCATATTGAATGCGCCGGATCAGGCAACTGCAGCTATGCTATCGACTATAATTTCATATATGTTTCATTTTATACTCATAATATAGTTAGTTATTAAATTAATAGCCAAAAAACCCATCAAATAAATATTGCAATTTAATGGGGTCTGGGACACAAAATTATCAAATTTTGCAATTTTTTTTTTATTATTTCAAAAAATTTTCAGCTTTCTCCTCCTTAAAATAACGTTTGAATCTTGTTTCTATCTTAATTAGAACGGAAGATATGATAATTTTTGTTGAGTGTTGTTTTGAAAATGTAGCCGTCAGGCAGCTGTTGCCATGGCAACGACTTCGCAAAAAATGTAAACAAACATTCTTCGGCGAGTTGTTTCGGATGTTATTTGATATTTTTTGCATTAATTTTAGAGAAATATATTTTAATTGTTTTATTATATTTCTACACAACTCAACTGAATGCTTTTAAAAGGTATTTCTGCAACTAATCAATATTAATTTTAACTTTAAAACTTTAAATGCGATTTTCGCCATGATGCAATTTTTCAGGATTTCTTGAGTTCAAATTCTTATAACTCAAGAACTGTTAAAGGTAACATTCTGAAATTTGGAGAACATCTTTTGCAAACAGTTTACTTGAATTTCTATTCGGCATATTTAAAAAAAAATAGTTAAAAAAAATGATTTTTTGAAAAAAAAGTACCTTTAAATTTTTTCGAAATTTTTACTTAAATATTTTTAATTTTCTTTTTAATTATTATTTTTAAAATTGCCGAATACAAATTAAAGCTTATATATTTGTGTTCATATATATGAAGAAAAATGAAAATTGATCAAGAATATTTTAAGTTTATGCGATTTAAAGCGACCCCCCTTTTTTTGAAAAAAAATTTAAAAAAAGAAAAAAGTCATATATGTTATGATTTTGCTTGTAAGACAGATGGTGAATCAGTGTAAAAAATAAGCAAATACCACAGAAAAAATTTGATTTTCTTTGGTCAATTTCTTGATCTGCCGCAAGTGCGTTGAACTTTGGAAAAAATGCAGTTTTTTGAGAATTTTGGGAAATCTTCAAAAAAAAATTTAGCCACTGACATCTAAAAATGCAATATGTGTGACAAACAATGTAGTTACTTTAGATAATTACGGTGAAAACAGCATTTTAACGTTTCGATAAAAAAAAAATTTTAAACAGAAAAAAACAGGAAATTGCCAAATTTTCTAGACGTTTGAAGAAAAGGAAGGAACACGCCACAGACCTCAAATGTTTTATGGAATTTCTATGCCCTCAATGACACATTTTCCGCCCTAAACGTTATCGAAAATAGAAAAAAAATATCACATAATTTGCTGAAAATCTCGAAAAAAGTACATTTTTCCAAACCTCAACGCAATTGCGGCAAATCAAAAAACTGACCAAGTAATTTCAAAATTTGTTTGTGCACTTTGCTCCCCCAAAGGCACCTTTTCCGCATTACCCATCATCGAAATAAGAAAAAAAAGTCTTTTTCGCCCCACCCGAGTGCGTAGTCTTCAAAATGCTGCCAGGTTAGATTGCCTCAACTATACTGCCGTGGGCAGGTAAACGGCAGTATCTGCAAAAATGAGTTTTCGAGATATTTGAAGAAACGCGTTTTTGATTTCCCATAGGGATCAATAAAACATAGAACTTTGAACGTTGGCGATACTTTATGTTTATACCGAAATATTTTTTGGGTAATCGATTGAATTTTGATTTCACAAGTGCAGGAAACGGTAAGCAGATACTGCTGTTTACCTGCCTTTTTCAAACGTGATTGTCGTACGGAATTAACTAACAGTCGGCAGTAACTGCACGGTATGCTACTAAATTTCCAGTATTCACATGTTGCGGACAACATGCGGAGTAGATATGTTATTACGAAATACAGGGTGTCCACTCCAATCGTGGACCAATAGCTAATTTCTAAACCGTTAGAGATAAGCATATAGTTTATTTAGGAAAAAATCTCCAAATTATGAAACTAATTTTGGGTCTATTCAATGTTTTTCAAAAAATCAAATTTTGAGAGTTACGAAATTTAAATTTTTATACAGCCCCCCAGTCCTATCAATCATATTTAGTAAAACATTCTTGACACTGTAACGTTTAAAACTAAAAAAAATTACTGTTCTACGACAAAAATTGACCCAGTTATGATGTTTTGAAAAATCAAGATTTTGATGGATTTCGCATACGGTCCCTTAAGCGAGCTCTTGATGACGTCATGAAACAATGCAAAATCTTGATTTTTCAAAACGTCATAACTCGGTCAATTTTTGTGGTGGAAGAGTGATTTTTTTTTAGTTTTAAACGTGTGTGTCACGAATGTTTTACTAAATATGATTGATAGGACTGGGGGGATGTATAAAAATTTAAATTTCGTAACTCTTTCAAAATTTGATTTTTTGAAAAACATTGAATGGACCCAAAATTCCTTTCATAATTTGGAGATTTTTTCCTAAATAAACTATATGCTTATCTCTAACGGTTTAGAAATTAGCTATTGGTCCACGATTGGAGTGGACACCCTGTATATTATTGCATAGTGAATGATGTTTTATTTTAAAATATACATAAATACCGTGTATCTACTTGATATAGATTTAATATAAACGAACGCGAAATATAATTGAAAACATAATGAAACTGTATTGTATTATGCAAAATATGAAGCAAAACTGAAGATTTTTCAGCCATTTTTACTTCCTTTTACTTAGTAAAGGAAGTATTGTGATCGCGAAATAAATTTCACTCAAATTTCGGGCTAAATTTTGATTTTGCTCACTCCCGAATGAATGTTGAGTAGTTTTTTCGACCTATCAGCACGTGCATATGTACCTACCAATATATAAACAGCCGAAATATACTTTTCGACCATGCCCCAGTTTTTTACGAGTTTTCTCGTGACGTCTGTATGTACGTATGTATGTATGTGCGTGCGTATGTATGTTGCATAACTCAAAAACTATATGCCGTAGAAGCTTCTAGTTTGGTATGCCGGCTCTGAGGGAATCTAGTTGTGCACCTCCTCTTGTGGTTGCATTCGAATGTTCCAAAAGTGGTCTTGCTTCTTTTTGGGGTAAATCAAAGTCAATTTCAATGCAGATTGAGTGATATAATTTAGCGGAACCACTTGGCGATCTATCGCCAAGCTTTTGGTCGCCAAGTGTTTGCCGCCAAGTTGGCGACAAATTCGATGATTTTTTTTTTTTTTTAATTTAGATTCAATTTGGCGCTATTTGCAAAACATTCACTGAATCATGTTAAAATTGGCAATATTTAGAGAATGAATCATTGTAAAATACTATTTTGCATTGATTCGTGACAAACTGGGGGTGCAAATACTTGAATTGTTATCTTGCTCACTCTAATGCACTACTTTAAAACTTGAGGCATTTATTATGGAATTTAAATGTTAAAGGAAGTAGTGTGGCGTGCACACCAGATTTTCTAAAATTACTACTAATCAGTTAATGCTTTGTACTTTGCATCAAAACGAGAAATACCTTTGAAAAAATAAGCGCTTGAAATGCATGCTGTGCTTACGATTCTTCTCATAGAACGATTAAAAATGCAACAGCTTGGTATTAAACTGCAAAAAATATCGTCTGTTAGTATGAAAGCAACTGTAATTAAAAGAAAACAAAACAATGCACATAAAATCATTTCATTGCTGCATTTTCGTTTGTCGTCTGCCAAGTTGTGCTTGTGTATCTATGAAATCGGGAAAAATATCGTCTGCTAGTGGAGAGAAACTTTATTTGAAAGAAAAAAAAATCTGGTATGGACCCCACACTACTTTCTTTTACGTGTAAATTTCTTAGTAGATGCCTTAAATGTTAAAATAGTGCTTGGAGCGAGCAAGATAACAATTCAAACATTTACACCCCTAATTTGCCACGAAACAATGCAAAAAATGATTTGCAATGATTCATTTTCTAAATATCTCCGATTTTAATATCATTCAGTGGATTTTTCACAAAATACCGCCAATAGCGCTAAATTGAACCCAAACTCATAAAATAATATTTTTTGCCAAATTTGTCGCCAATTTGGCGATATATCACCAAGTTGGCGACAAGCACTTGGCGACCAAAAGATTGGCGATATATCGCCAAGTGGTAGCGCCAATTTATATCACTTAAGTCTGCATTGATATTAACACTGATTCATCCCCAAAAAGGAATAAAACACCCCCTTGGGAACATTCAAATGCAACCAATGACCTCCCGTGACCTCCCATTAGGGCACCCCTACTTTCGCTCAGTTTAGGTACAAAGGAAAACGGTTTTTGCGGCTTGATGCAAGTTTTGCACAGCGATTCATATTATGTTCATCCTGCAGACATGCAGATACTGCCGTTTACCTGCCCAAAGTAACGAAAAACGCAGTTACTGCTAATTACCATTGATTAAAAATCAGTTTTTTTTCATCGGAAACCAAAAAAAGATGTTTGTACCATAAAACTAATGTAACATAGATTTCAAAAATGCAAAAAAATTAAAATCGAAAAATTTGCAGTTACTGCCCTTTACCTGCCCACGGCAGTATAGAAGATGATATTGCCTACACCTCAAGTCAAAGGTGCTACTTTTAGTTTTCCATAAAACCAAGAATTCCCGAGTAGACACATTTACCCGATTTAAGGCGGAATAAGTACGGCTTCCGATTTTATAAGCACCATTAAGGTGAAAATCCGATTTAGCTCAGAGCGCTCCGTTCGTTTGATCCAGATCAAGGGCCGAGCAAATCCCTGGTCTAGTGGCCCCATACGTATCTTCTGACTTGGAGGAATTTCTGACCACGACCCTTATTTTACGTCGCCCAGCCACCATTAGCAACGACGGTGGATCTTTGATCTGTTAGGACCAAAACCAGACCCTCCGGTTACGAGTCCGACGCCTTACCTATCGGGCTAAAACAGCCCTAAATTTGAAGCTGATGAAGTGTAACAAATTTTGCAATGAAGCGATTTTTTCATTTTGAAATGTTCAGCATTAGTAAACCAACAACAAAATAGGACAAAAGATTACCATTACTTCATCTATTAAAATTACAAATGAGAAAAAAGGATTCGTTTCCTATTAATTCTGCTCTTTTGACTTTTTTTTCTGTTAAGGGAAAAAATATAGCACTACTTCCCAGAAATCATAAAATGAAACAGGCCACACAATCAATAAACCAATCAATTTCCTCTGTCAGTGTTACGACCTCTACCTCTAAGATTTGTTTCTTGTAAATTTACTTCTCCTTTTATAGAAGAAAAAAAAAGCACATGGAATCGCGAAAATTTCTTCGGTTTTTAGTGTTGTCTCTTTCCCAGCTTATGCTTCTTCCGTAAGCGAAGCTGTCATGTATTTTTTGATTGCATTATCAACAGCCTTATAATATGTATGGGTGAATATCAGGAAAAGTGCTAATTTAAGTCACAAATGAATTTCTCAAGCACTTCCAAATAAAAACCAAAAATTTTTCTTTTCCCATACAGTAAACTGCGTCGCACATACAATCCATAACAAAATTTTCAGGTTTTACTTTAATTTGTGACAATAGAACTCTTTTTATTGCCTCAATGTCATGTCGGCAGCGCGTCACACATTCGAATCGCAAAGTTCAAAAAAATCCTGTGGATTATAAAACATCGCAGCAGAAACAAATACAAAAGGAAATAACGTGTTTTATGTTCATCTATGACGTTTAACTCTTGAGTTTTAGATAAAATGAATTTAGATCGATAAAAAAAAGCAATTTATGCTTGTCACAAGTTTTCATAACATGAGGAGTGAACCAACTTCCGGAATGATAAAATCTAGACAAAACATTTTTTGGAGCCAAAAAATTACGCTGGGAGAAGCTCTAGTATGTGATGTTTCAGTTCCGATGGAAAATTTTCATTTCGGCTGCATTAAATTATAGGTAAGATTTTTTCAGTCTTGACTTTTCTGTTTCTACCAAATGAAGTGTCATGTCGGCAGCGGAATTTAAGACACAAAATAAAGTAATTTTTCAATTTATTTTTGCATAATGGAAAAGAAACCTATTGTCATGGACATAATAAGGTGTTTTTATTTTCGAATCTTCAATTAGGAATGTTCAGCTATCATATTGCGGGAAATTTGTCATGTCGGCAGCGGTCATGTCGGCAGCGCCGAAGTAGAAGGTATTTGTTACGAAACTGATGCGTGAGTTACCGATGTTTTTTCGCAATTTTTTCTTCGTGTTATGAGTTTGTTGAGTTTTAAAGTACAAAGGTAGATTCAAGTGCATCGTGTTTCCTGCTAAATTTTCCCATTTTAGCAGTTTATTAATTGTTTTTTAAATGCTTCAAAAACATTAATTTTTCCGCAAAATTTGAGTTTTCAAACAAAATTATTGCCTTTTTTCACCCTCTTTTCTTTCACATCAATATTCTGACCTTCGTTTCTAACTACTGCACCCAAAAATATAATTTTGTTTTAAAATGGAAAACTTAAGAACAGTTTAGTGAAAATCTCCCTCCCCCGCCAAACTCTGACTGTCTTGATCTAATTTCGTTTTTAAAGATTGTGTTAAGAATTTCATTTTATCTTTATTTTTAACTATTCACCTATTTATCTGGTTGAAAAAAACTTTGTCGCACTTATTTAGACTTTAACTAACTTTTAATTAGTCTCTAATTTTATTTATAAAACTAAAAAGCGTTCAGGCTCTGAAAATATTATTATATTCTAAGTAATAATTATTTTGTTTTTAAACATAAAAGGTAGTGAAAGTGTTTACTTTTGTGCCCTAAGTGTAAAATCTGTAATATTTGTCAGTTCGGTAGCATTCTCATCATGTCGGTAACGCTCAAAGACAACCCCCCTAAAAGAGGGGTAAATGTTTACTTTGACCATGCCCCGAATTTTTAAAAAATATTGTTACTAATGTGTATTTGAAATACCTAATTAATTTAATTTTCTGAGTATCTTTAAAAATTGAAAATTTCCGTGGTCAAATTGGCACTTTTCCTGATATTCACCCGTATATACAGGGTGTTCCAAGTTAACCTTCATGACCTCTATTTCCTCAACCGTTCGTCCTAGATGTATACTTCCATTTGCAAAATTGCTTGAAGTGAGGAGGAAAGTTAAGACATGGAAAGTTTGCAGCGAAAAATATAATTGGTTAAGAAATAAAAAAATTAACTTTTTATAGGGTCTCCGGGCCCCCAAACTTATATTTAGGGAAATAATCTCCATTGAAAAATAATACTAACACAAAAATGACATTTGTGGGATCAAAATCCATGGAGAAATGAAACATGAAACTTTATGACTTATACCACTTTACACTAGCGTTATTTTAAGTGATTTTGGGGGGCAATATACACGCGAAATTCGCACCATTCAAAGCTCTTTAATAACAAAATATTCCTTATTTTCCTAAAATATATTTAACTGTAAAAGTTATTTAACATGGGAATTAAAATACGAAAAAAATTGAATAAGAAAGAATGAAAATGTCTTGCTGAATTCGCGAATATAAATTTACCGACTGTATAGTGATTGCTTGAAATAACGTAATCCTTTCACTGCAGAGTAAAATCGGCTTAACTAGATGCATTTCGTTAAGGCTTGAAGTTACGATGTACACTACGGAACAGTATGTAGAAATGGTGTTGCTTTACGGACAATAATCGCAATGTATATTATTTCTTAGGTTCTACATATTTCGTATGTTTAATATCTTTGTATAAAATTGTATAATAATTTACCTTGTCTTGTTATGTTTTGTAGTCTTGTATCATCTGTATTTATTTTTGAATACAATGAGAAGCAAATGTTTTCTGACATGGACGAAACAAATTTCATTATCGTCCTTAATCTAAAAGCTCGTTATTCCTCTGGCAGGGCGATTTTTTTTTTTTTTTTGTCAATTTGTTTACGGGCCCTGCGCATTTAAAACTCGAATATCTCCGCAAATTTTGATCGCACAAATGTCATTTTTTTGTGTTAGTATTATTTTTCAATGGAGATTCTTTCCCTAAACATAAGTTTGGGGACCCGGAGTCCCTATAAAAAGTTAGATTTCGTATTTTTTGACTGAATTATTTTTTCGCTTCAAACTTTCAATATTTTGACTCTCTACCTCATTTTGAGCACATTTACAATTGGAAGTATGCATCTAGGACGAACGGTTGAGGAATTAGAGGTCATGAAGGTTAACTTGGAACACTCTGTATGTATAAGAGTCTGAGATCAGTGTTTTTCAGTACAGAAAATAATGAAACGTGTAAAAGGAATGTTGAGTGAGTAGAAAAACATTTAAATTACTAATTCCTCTATTTTGTTGTCTGCTGATGCAGAACAGATTTTTAGAGATTACCCCATTATTGCCTGATATTTTTTTCCAAGAATATTTTGTATACTGGTTACAAACAGTTTTTAATGGACAGGAAAAATAATAAAGAAATGTTATGTAAGAAATAATTGTTTTATTAAGGAAAGAAAAATCTTCCCTCAAAAGTTACGATAGACGCCAGAAGGTACATACTTTTTTTACTAAAAATTTTTTCTGCCTACACTATAGTACTTAAAAAGACATTTTATCAGAAGAAATAAAATCAGCAATTAACATAAACTGGAAAGCTGGGAATAACTGAAAACTTAGCTTTTTCTCTTGAGATTGTAAACGATGTCATTTTTGGTAACGATCATATTAAAACTGCTACAGAACACACTTTAAAATGGTTATGCGCTGCAATCTGTTAATAACGAATTGAAACAATACCAAGTTACTAATTGAACACTATTATTTGGTTGAAATGTTCATTTTGGGGAAATTCCGACCCTTTTTTGGACCGTCCCTAAAAAGGGATACTAGGCATTAATAGGTTAAATTTCTGAATATTGACAATATGAGTGCTGAATGTAAGTTACTTTCGCAAATTATCGTCAATATTGCCAAACTATACCGAAATTTAAAATTTCATTTTTTCGTCAAACTTGTCAAACCAAAACGTTGTTGATGTATCGCTAAGTGGTCTATTTTATTTTTATTTAAACCATTGAACATGCAAATTTTGAGGGCACAAATAAATTATAAAACAAATTAATGCAAATGCAATATATACTGCAAAACTAATTTTTGAGATTACTGAAAATAATAACGGGATTCTAGCTAGGCTGTAGTGCAATGCTACTAAGGTGAGGTGAGATTTTCTACGCTTGTTTCAGGTGGGGGGGGGGACAACTTAAAAAGAGTCAACGCATGATCGAATTGAATGTCAAGTTCAAAACAATGTATATAAGTATGCATAATTCCTGATTAACCATTTCAAAGAGACTTAAAAAAATTGTCTCTGTTTGTCTTACTTAAGAATCAAGCAGTTAAAAAAATCATCTAAAAGTTACAATCATAAAAAGAAGCCTTTCAGTTTGACGTGAGGAATCCTAAAAGAATAAATAGTAAACAATGAGTAAGCGCATCGTACATTTCTTTCTAAGCGTGAAAAAGTATTTTCCAGTCATCTATAAATACGTCTTTGAAAAGTAAAGCAAATAACTTAAGAAAGTAACAAATAATACTATTTTATTGCAGCGTTATTGAATCCCTACAGATTATTCAAGGAAAATTTTTATGACAAAAGGAAGGCAATTTAGCTCTAAGGATATTTGTTTAAAGAAATAATTTATATCTTGTGTAACATTATTCAGCTCTCATTTATTTATTAGCAATTTATGAGCGGATCTGTTTATTGAGGTAGTTTTTCAGCCATAAAAGTTACCGATAAGAATAGAAGTTTAATTTATACTTTCTAGCAAAAAATGGAATAATTGTGAAGGAATAAAAGTAAAAACAAGAAGAAACGATAGTATGTATATTAAATCCTTCAAAAATAATAATACATTTAGAAAAATCAGACTCAAGTTAAGATTGTAATTACATCTAATAGAGTTTTCATATTCATTGATTTACCAAACACATATTACGATAATGCAGTGTTAAGTTTCTTGATCTCTTACTGTATAATCCGGTTTTTATTTTAAAACTGGCGACTGGATAACTGAAAAAAAATATTTAAAACTAAAAATACGCAAAAAGAGCTTGCATGCTTATGTACGCTCATAAAAAAATTATACTTCTAAAATTTCTGTTCTTATGATCTTTTGATACTGCAGACTCTCACCTGTCTGGTCTGCTACTGTCAGACCTACATAAAAAATAAGAACGTAGTGACTTTCCATTTGAAAAAGAAAACACAACTAAGGTACCCAGATGTCCTGATTCAATTAGAATTGACCTGATTTTTATACTCTTGTTCTTATTGCTTAAGTGCCATGAGTTTGTTATGATATTCGAGTTCTCACTCTGATTTATCGCAAATTCGTGTAAAATTTTTGAATAATCAATAAACCCTATTATTTTCATCTATAAAATCAAACATTTCATTAATGTTAGTAATTTCAAATCACAACTCTCAAAAGTATATACTTTTTTCTCTCACTTCGTTCAAGCTTGAGCAATAAGTAAACGCCCATGCGCAAGAGCAAAGGAAGAACTAAAAGCAACGTACCAATAGCACGAATATAAAATTTCGAAACTACACACCTGTACCTTACCTACCACTATACTTCAATTTACTGGTTAGTTGGGATCATAAAGAAAGCAATGTTTTTTTATCCAGACCAGAAAACGAGCAATTGTAAACCCAACCCCAGGCCCCTTGATGTATTGATTTTTAAAGGAAATTCGGAGAACTTAGTGTTTACGAGAATATTTTATCTTTCGAGCTGTTTTCGAGGAAAAAGACCCAAAGCAAGGAGAAGTGGTTAATTCCCCCCTCCCATCACTGGTACAAAGAAAAAAAAACTGGGACTCTCTTTATCTCTCCCATGCGACAGGCAGTCCAACACTTACCTGTCCTGATTTGCCAGTGGTCACATAAAAGGCCTTAAATATTCTGAGGGCAGTAAGACCTATCCTCTCTGCTCTAAGTGCCACCATGACCAGGCTTCACCTCAACATATCTTGGACTGTTTGGGTTTGAACTGGGAGGATATCCATGCTACTCCCCTTTTGGTATTGGATTTCATTAATGTCAACGGATTCGTTGATCTGATCTGACTCCGTCGAACCAGATGGGAGATTAGAAACAACAACAACAACAACGAGAATATTTAAAGTGCCCCTATCACCGTTAGAGAGAGGGGGGGGGGCAAATACGGAGAATCTTCGACGGCTGGTGCCAAACCCCCCGAGGCACTCCAGTAACAAGTTTGGTGCCCTACTGATATTACCATCACGGCACTCGACGCGTGTGGTAAATTAGTTTCTTCTACCAGTTTGAAGGTAATCTAAGCTCCAATGGGAAGACATCTGCCTCCAATTCTGTTATTGACAATAAACAGACTGATGACTCCATAACAATGGATGTCATAGCAGGACTGCTGGTATATCGTTTGTATTATTAGTGTATGCCTGACTATATAAATTGTCCAGTAAACATGTTTATAAAAATCACTTATTGTTTCAGAGTCTGTGTTGATTGTTTAGAGATTCCTATCGATTATTAGTGAACATGAGAAAAAAGTATTTTTGTACAACTAGGTACTTTATTTTTCTCGCTTCCTTTACAGTCAGATTTTTCATATACACATGTATGCCTTGCAATTAGGTGTTTTTAATTACTCAAAACCATTTTGAATGCTTATACTGTCAAATTTGTATTTCAAATTAAAATCTCTCATTCTGCATTGCGTGGCAAAATATAAACAAGAAGTTCTGTCAAGAACTAAACGAGCCTACTTTCCCGTACATGGACATCGGCATTCTAGCATCTGATCATTATTCTCTTAATTATCTGAAACTAAAAATTATGTCAAACATACCTTTTTAGCACTTAAAGCTGATTTCTAAAAGCAAAATACACCCCTCTCATCAGATGAAATAGACACATAAAAAGTAAACAAATGAATAAATAAAGTTTTGTCGCACCTTTTAAAGAATGTAACTGTTACAGTTCCGTCGAAAAATTCCTCAATTGTTTCCAAAAAAAAAAAAAATTAAAAGTAGGGGAGAGTGGTAATGAATGGGCCATGGTGATGAATGGGCCACTAACAAAATATGAAAAAGTATTTGCATGAATTTTTTTTTTGATGTCACCAATAGATGTAGCTATTTGTTCTACTAAACTCATCCAATTTTTATTTGTTTGCGCTGAGCCATTTTCAAACTAGAGTGGCATGGTCAAGAATGACTGAAAAGTAAGTTTTTCCCTTTTTAGTAAAACATTTCCTAGCTAAAATGTACCAAGTATTTCACTGCATACATATGTATAAGCTAGTCTTTCCATATCTATAAACCAATCTTAAGATATATTTTGATGTTATCTAAATTCAATGTACTCAAAAAACCTAAATGTATTCCAAAAGTATAGGTGGGGCTGAATGGGCCACTATGTCATGGTAATGAATGGGCCACCTAAATATTGCTTTTCTTCCTTTTCTTTGGATTTTCGCATTAATATGAAACACAACTGACTGTTATAGATAAAGATTACTGTCGTCAAAATAGGTTTGTAGTAACTTTTAAATATAATTTGCAGATCTATATTATATTCCTATAGTACAGTAGACCTCTGGTCGCAGTGCATGGCTTGAAAAAGCCCCCCCCCCCCCCTCTCTCCTTCATATTATATTCCTCACAGTACAATTTCATTTTGATAACTTCTTGGTAACTTAAGTTAGATATTTCTTATTCCCGATGTCTAGTAAATTTTTTAAAAAATTTTGAATTTTGGCAAGTTTGAAAATGAAGATGAAGTTTTTGAAAGTGATTTTTAATATTATTTTTGAAATATATAAATTTTGTTAAATCATAGTGTGTATTATCTGTTATTTTTTTATATATATATTTGATGTTATTTATTTCTTACAATCTCATTATTTAGTCATTTTTCTGCTACAATTGGTATGCATCAGTTTTATTTTAATTGCATCAGTTTTGATGTTTATATAATTTTAAATCAGTATGATTTTGTATCATCATGTCAAGTGCAACATTTATTTTGTCATATTCAGCAAATAAAAGATTAAATCCACATGTTTTCATTGAATTCATTTAGTGGCCCATTCATTATCTTCGATGGCCCATTCAACCCCATAGGTGGGGTTGAATGGGCCAAATTTCAAAATTTTTATTTTCTATTATAATTCATTATAGAAAAATGGTGCTAATCCAACTTTTATGACTTTTTTAGATAGCCAGATAAGTAAAGTAACTAAAACACCAATTTAGAGTTAAAACAAAGTGTTAGCAAAAATTACAAAAATTCAAAACCAAAAAGTGGCCCATTCATTACCACTCTCCCCTACAAAGTACATCAAAACACATTTTATCAAAGAAAGTAAAAAAAAACTCGTCCGTTGATAAAATGTCTCGAATTTCATTTTTAATCCGTTGCCAGTTGTTAAATATAAATAAAGAATAAAATGCCCTTGTGAATGAAACATTTTTATTACAAAAAAAAAATCGTCTGCCAAAAATATTAATACTAATAATGATAATAAATAAATAAAATAAAACAAATAAATAAATAAACAAAAAATCGTCTGCACAGTCAGTCATTTTTTTTTCTGAGCCTGCATTTCGCCATGTTTGCGGAGTCGGAGTCGAAATCAGAGTCCTCACAGAAGATTATTCAGAAAAGTACTTTACAAACATTATTTATCAAAACCATTTTCTTACAAAGTTAGTTTGAAGGAAATCCGACTTTAAGTTCAGGATCAACATTCAACTTAAATTCCCCGTAGGCGCTAATGTTATTTATTTTTTCTGAAAGCATCGCGGGACAGGTTGTTTGAACGTTTCAAAGTTGAACCAAAAATTGTTCCAATCGAAAAATCAAATATGGGAATGAGCTGTACTCTCCGAGATCTTTCGAACAAAAAAAAATTCACTCCATTCGGATGGTTCACTCAGAAGTTATTAGGTGGGGAAAGGTTGCTTGAACGGCTCAATGTTGAACGAAAAAATGTTCAAACTGAAAATTTAAATATGGTAATGAAGTATCCTTGCTGAGATCCTTCGAACAAAAAAAAAGTTTATTTAAATCGGACTGTTCACTCAAAAGTTATTAGAGTGACAGCTTGCTTGAGCTGTTCAATATTGAACAAAAAATTGTTCAAATCGGAAATGTAAATACGGGAATGAAGTATCCTTGATAAGATCTTTCGAACAAAAAAAAGTTTGTTCAAATCGGACTGTTCACTCAAAAGTTAGCATCGCGGGACAGGTTGTTTGAACGGTTTAAAGTTGAATCAAAAATTGTTCAAATTGAAAAATCAAATATGGAAATGAGCTGTACTCGCCGAGATCTTTCCAACAAAAAAAAGTTTGTCCAAATCGGAATGTTCATTCAAAAGTTATTAGGGGGGGACAGACAGACCGACCGACAGACCGACGCACAAATTCCCCATCTCAATACCCTACTTTCAAATTTTTAATTTTTCGATATTCAGTTTACCTTTTTATTTTTTTAACTTGGCGATATTTTTTTTAACTTGGCGATAGTTTTCGGACTTGGCGATATTTTTTAGATGCATTAAGCTACTTTTAATACTTTTTTCGTCTTTGTTTTGTTTTTAACGGGAAAGTAGGTTAAAAATATTATAAAAGACGAAACCTAGCTGAATTATGTGTCCACTAATATAGAGGGTCTCCAACCTTTTTTTGTCCATCCTCCCCCTCTAGAGCTCAACTGACACTTATCCCCTCCCCCTTTTCCTTCTTCTTCATAAGTTTGAGCTAGTGAACATCGATATTTTTTTTAATATCGCAACGTGTGAATAAAACCTAACAAAAGTTTTATAATCAACAGGCCTATTTAGCTCAAATTGAACTCAACAGAAACTCTATTACAAATTGTTTCACGAGGAATTATTAAGATTTGTGTTAAAATAACAAGCAGAAATGCTTCTCGGAGTATTTATCACTCTGAGCCAGAGCTCTCCTCCTGAGACTTGAATCCGATACTTTAATCCAAATCCCTACGATCTTATGCCATATCGATTCAGTGGAATAAAATTTCGGGTATGCGCAGATTGAAAGCATTGTCCTTACGATGGCATTTTCAAGCTTATAAACGAAAATCGATAAAAGTGACATGACAATGCTTCCATGAGCAAAAAGAATCTCCAAGAATTTATTTGTTGTAACCATGCACCCAAGCATTCCCCGTGTAAACTCAAATGATAATGGCTGGGTCGTTTCTTTACATACTTTATTTCATTACTTTGCAAATGGTTATGGATCTTATGTCAAAGTTTCAAACTCGAAAGAAATTCCTATGTATTTTCACATTATTTGGTAACCACGTGATAATTTATTTTGACAAGTGTTTATTACAAGTTGCTCAAATCGAAAAAGAAAATATCTATGGCATAAAAACGTTTTGCTATTTTTTTCAGGCAAGTAATCCAAGTAAAATGAAAATAGGAGTATGCTGCCGTGCTAAGCGCAAAAGTGGTAACTGCAGCGAGTCTAACTTAAACTGAGATATAACTCTTTAAAGTTTTGCGCCACCATGTATTTGATTCAGATGAAACTTTTTCAGATTTTTTTAAAAAGTATTTCTCTTTTTCAAATGACCAAATAATTTTGTATTTAGGTAAAATACGTCACAAAGAGCCACTTGGTGGCTATAACTCAATTTTGTTAAAAAGTGCAGATACGATTTTTATGCTTAGCACGGCAGTAAGCGTACATTTGTGTGTCTGCTCCTTTTAGAAATAGGGGAGAGTGGTAATGAATGGGCCATGGTAATGAATGGGCCACTAACAAAATATGAAAAAGTATTTGCATGAATTTTTTTTTGATGGCCACCAATAGATGTAGCTATTTGTTCTACTAAACTCATCCAATTTTCATTCGTTTGCGCTGAGCCATTTTCAAACTAGAATGGCATGGTCTAGAATCTGACTGAAAAGTAAGTTTTTCTCTTTTTAGTAAAACATTTCCTAGCTAAAATGTACCAAGTATTTCACTGCATACATATACATAAGCTAGTCTTTCCATATCTATAAACTAATCTTAAGATGTATTTTGATGTTGTCTAAATTCAATGTACTCAAAAAACCTAAATGTATTCCAAAAGTATAGGTGGGGCTGAATGGGCCACTATGTCATGGTAATGAATGGGCCACCTAAATATTGTTTTTCTTCCTTTTCTTTGGATTTTCGCATTAATATGAAACACAACTGACTGTCATAGATAGATTAAGATAACTGTCGTCAAAATAGGTTTGTAGTAACTTCTAAATATAATTTGCAGATCTATATTATATTCCTATAGTACAATAGACCTCTGGTCGCAGTGCGTGGCTTGAAAAAGCCCCTCTCTCCTTGATATTATATTCCTCACAGTACAATTTTATTTTCTTTCTTGGTAACTTAAGTTAGATATTTCTTATTCCCGATGTCTAGTAAATTAAAAAAAAAATTTTTTTGAACTTTGACAAGTTTGAAAATGAAGATGAAGTTTTTGAAAGTGATTTTTAATATTATTTTTGAAATATATAAATTTTGTTAAATCATAGTGTGTATGATCTGTTATTTTTTATATATATTTAATGTTATTTATTTCTTACAATCTCATTATTTAGTCATTTTTCTGCTACAATTGGTATGCATCAGTTTTATTTTAATTGCATCAGTTTTGATGTTTATATAATTTTAAATCAGTATGATTTTGTATCATCATGTCAAGTGCCACATTTATTTTGTCATATTCAGCAAATAAAAGAGTAAATCCACATGTTTCCATTGAATTCATCTAGTGGCCCATTCATTACCTTCGATGGCCCATTCAACCCCACAGGTGGGGTTGAATGGGCCAAATTTCAAAATTTTTATTTTCTATTATAATTTATTATAGACAGGTGCTAATCCAACTTTTATGACTTCATTAGATAGCCAGATAAGTAAAGTAACTAAAACACCAATTTAGAGTTAAAACAAAGTGTTAGAAAAAATTACAAAAATTCAAAACCAAAAAGTGGCCCATTCATTACCACTCTCCCCTACACAGTGGACTTTCGACAAATTTGGAACGGTAGTACGTCAATGTATAGGAATTCAGAAAGAGAGAGGGGCGGTCAAAATTCAGATGTATAACCTCAAAGTTGCGGGAAGTTGCTTCTTTATATATAAATGAATTTATGTATCTTTTCAAACTTTTTATCATCTAAAATCTCGCAAAAATTAAATGAAAGAAAAAGGAATTTCTGAAGCATTTAACCCATTAATCCCTGACATTTTTTTATCCAAAGATATTTTGTATACTGGTTACAAAGTGTTTAATAAGCAGAAAAAATAATAAAAAACATATGTAAAAAATAATTTTTTATTAAGGAAAGAAAAATCGTCCCTTAAAAGTTTCGATAGACCCCAGAGGGCACATACTTCTTTTACTAAATTTTTTTTTCTGCCTACGATATAATATTTAAAAAGACATTTTATAAGAAATAAAATCAGCAATTAACATAAACTGAGAAGCTGGGAATAACTTTGAAAGCTTAGCTTTTTTTCTTGAGATGGTGAACGGTGTCATTTTTGATGAATATCATATTAAAACTGCTACAGAACACACTTTACAATGGTTATGTGCTGCAATCTGTTAATAACGAATTGAAACAATACCAAGGTACTAATTGAACACTATTATCTGGTTGAAATGTTCATTTTTTGGAAATTCAGACCCTTTTTTGGACCGTCCCTAAAAAGGGACGCTAGGCATTAATGGGTTAATATTAAATTAAGTTACTATGTTCTACAATTATTTTTTTTCTTTTCTTTTTAACCCCTGACGCAACAAGGAAGGGAGTTTTAACTTTGACGTTTCTGTGTATCTGTCGATCTGTGTATCTGTCTGTGGTACCGTAAAGCCTAAACGGATGACCTGAAATTTGAAGAAAAGTTTGTTTAAAAGGAGAAGTGATCGAAACTGTTCTTAGCTAGATCGCGTCTTCGGATGACATTAATTAGCGATATTAATCAAAACCTTCAAAACGTTTTCGGGATTTTGGAAGTGAAAATGAAAATTAAAACAATAGTATCAAAAGAAATAAAAAAAATCTAATAAGATATGTTTAGAACTACCATGCAACTCGAATTATAACATTTTTTAGCAAATGCGGCCGAAGATTAAATCTACAGGATTGAAAACCGTTGGCATAGTTGACCGACGAAAAATGAAAATTCAATTATTTAAAATGTTTATCTATTGCCAGTTTCTATTTGTTAGATAGTAAAATAGTTGTACTTAATTTTAGCATAAGAATTTTCAATTTCGCTTCTTTATTATGCTTTTGAGAACAAAATTTTCCCAGTAAGGATTCTTTAATTTTCCGTGTTTACCACATCCTCTCGAAAACAATTAAATATATTTAGATTTAAAACGCTTTATGACCAGAGAAGTTTTAATACGAGATCAGCAATCAGTGTCAAGGGGTTGTTTAAATTTCGAGTTTAATCTTAGTACTTGTTTCTTTCAATTCGAGTTGGGGGCGATCAATGTTTTCAGATTTCCTCAAGCTCCATCGTATCAAATTTGCTCAACTTATACATTCCATTCACTATCAAAATAAAACACTTACTTTGACCCTCACATACCAGTTTTATTAGCCTTTTATGCCATCGCGAATTATCGATCCTACTCTACCACCCCATTTGTGTTCTCCTAATCACTCAAGACAATTAGAGTTTAATGCTTTTAGTACGTGCTACTTTGTAAGGCGATATCCATTTGTTTAAGTACTGAATCACCATTCTATACACAGCTTCAGGTTCCAACTTCAGGTCAGATGAAATTACCCAGCAAAAATTATTAATTACATTAACATTACCTTACTACTTCATGTTTACTGCAAGAAGTTTCTACATTATCGGCCATTGCACTATACATTTTTTTTTTTTTTTTTTTTTGTTCCTTTTATGTAGCAAAGGAAATATTGTGATTGCGAAAAAAAAATTCACCCAATTTCGGTCGATTATTTTTCTCACCCCCGAATGAATGTTGAATATAGTTTTTTTGACTTGTCAGCACGTACATATGTACCAACCAACATATAACCACCCGAAAAATCCTTTTTGTCACCCCCGAGTAAACTACAACGAGTTTTCCCGTGACGTCTGTATGTACGTATGTATGTATGTACCAGAGACGTGCCGTCTGGGTAGGCAAGGTAGGCAGTGCCTACCCATGAAGAAAACATACCAATTTTTTAATTTTATTAAATGACATATAATTCGCTGATTGGAAAATATAAAGGCATTAAACAGCGAATTTGGTAGAAAAAACGCGGAAATTTTCATTTTTCTTCCTTAAAAAGCATCGACTAGCGCTGCTTTTCAACCCACTGTATCTATAACCATGCATCGTCTCAGGAAGTGCACGTGCCCCGCACTTTTCTCCCCTAATGTTCGAAAAGCTGCGACGAAAGGCTGTCCGAAAAGTGCCTTTGCGGTTTCTTCTGTTCTCCGCCGAAACTTGACTGCGTCATGCGCAGAACCATGCCTGTGGAGTCTGTGACTTTTCTACAGTCTAGACGTCTTGACGCCGTCTTTCGTACAGTACTGATGAATACTTGCAGTTTGCTATCTCCATTTCGTGTTTTCTTTTTCATGAAATATAGTAATTTTCAAATTTGTGTTTTTTTGTATCCTGCTTTTTCGCAGGATTAAGTTGTAACTGCATCCAACATGGATATGTTATAGTTTATAAATTATATATATATATGCAGGCTAATATTCCTGCATATATGTATATAATTTGTATACTAAGTAAACATCTTTCATATTCACATTATTTTATTGCTTTTTACATTTCATGCGTTTTTAATGATATATATTTTTCCACAAATCTTCGCATCTGCCTACCCTAAGCATTCATTGACGGCACGTGCCTGGTATGTACGTATGTATGTGCGTATATATGTATGTGCGTACGTATGCCGCATAACTCAAAAACTGTATGCCGTAGAAGATTCTAGTTTGATATATAGGGTCTGAGGGGGGTCTAGTTGTGCACCTCCCCTTGTGGTTGCATTCGAATATTCTTCAGGGGGTCTTTAACCCCTCTTTTGGGTTAAATCAGTGTTAATTTTTCGAAAGAAATTCATTCATATTCAAATTAAAGGGTAATCTAGACGACGAATTCTGAATTTTTATTTTATGTCATTTTGTAATTATTTTTCATAATTTTCCTTGAATTTCCTTCATATTTATAAACTTAAATACAGGAGTTAAATTATTTTACTCTTCTAACACATTTAAGTATTATTGTAGAGTTTGGATTGTAAAATTTTATGCATTACAATTACATGGATTAAGAGAGAGCATTACGAAAAGTTCCCTTTAATAAGTCAAAATTAAAGGCATTATTGATTAGATTCCACTCATTCTACGTTGCTATGATACACAAGACATTTTCAACTTTAGTCGGATAAAACACTATTGCGGAGAAATAACATGTGAATTACCTTACAATTAAGTTACTGCTTCTTGAAAGTACTCATGACTTTTGGCAATTGGTTTATTTTAAGTCATTTGACTCATAAAAGTCATACATACAAAAATCATACATACATATGTCTTCTATCTTCCTTTGCTTAATAAAGATTTAAATTTTTGACTCATGAGTCTTAAGAATTTTCATATTTTTACTCTTGACTTCTTCTTAAGTAAATACGTTAGTAGTTTTGTAACTAATTAAATTTCGTACATAATATGCGAGGGAAATTTTGTTCACACAAACTTAGTTTGGAAACTGTTATTATATATTTTCTTTGATTCGAGTTTAGTTTAATATGATCCTAGTTTTTATATTTTATTTTAAAAGATCTCTCTCTCTCTTTCATTTCATCTATTCTATTCTATTCTATTCTATTCTATTCTTGTTTTAAAAATATTGAATATTGAGGGACTAAACTTCTTACTTAAAAAGAATTTTACTTTGACCCATGGATTTTAACATCATTTCCTGTCATAATTTAATCAGGTTCCCACTGAAACTTACTTAGTAATCCATATTTCGCTGTAGAAATTATATGAACTGTGCAACCAGCATGCAATAGACTCTTCAAACCTGACTCATTTCAGTCAGTGTTTATTAGAGATTGTAGTTTTAAACAAATTATTAGCAAATTACATTTTTCGTTACATGAGAGTAATTTCGTTGAAAATACAGAAAAGTCTTTACCTCAGAAATGCCTAACTAACACAGTTTCAGAATTCGGTGATTTTCCAATGGTTATTTTCTGTAAAAATAAATTTAGAGAAAATTGTGTTTTTCTATCCAAAAATTGCAAAAATTGACAGAAATCATGTAAAGTAGAATCATTAATTCTGCCAGAATTCTCAATATATCTATAACCATGTTAGTTTTATTTCACTTTGTAGAAATTGAAAACCAAGTAAAATATTTTTTAAAAATTCCGAGATTCGGAGAAGTACCAAATTTTGACACGTCGAGGACTCGGGGATTCCCAATTTCAGACATTGTATTGTATTTTGTTTCACCACATGGCATTTGGCAATTAAAACCATTCCGTGACTGATTTTATCTAACTTACAAAAATTGCAAAAATTCACAATCTTAAGTGTTTTATGTTCATATTATACAGGAAGCAAAAACGTTATACGATATACAGTACATTCCGATTATTCGCGGAATTGGACGGCACAAGTATCGCGAATAACGAAAATCGCGGATAATCCGAAAAAAGCAAAAAATAAGAGGTAAAGAAGATTAAAAAAAAAGTCTCTTTTGTTTAAAAAAAATGCATTTCATTTAACACGCGATATGTACAAGCATTGACGATAGGTACAGCATAAACTATTTATATTGAGGTTCCAAGTGTATAAAATTAATAAAGGAGTAGTGCTTACGATAATGCCCAAGTAAAATAATTATTAGATGAAGTACACCGCACTCTTGTGTGTAAGAAATGTTAAGAAAAACGAAATGGGGGAATGGATCTGGAACAAATGGATTTCAGACCTGTGTTTTAAAAATATTTTTTTTCTAAAGTTAATTAAGATTTTTTTTACCCCGAGATCCTTTCGGATAATCTGCCCCGCGGATAATCCGCTCGTGGATAATCGGGAGTTTACTGTAATAAGTTTAGCGCTCAATGTTTGAAAGTGCGTTTTGATGCTTAATAAAGCTTCATTTGAAATTTTTCATAGGATAAAGCTAAGAACAATGCTAAGAACGTAAGAACAAAGATTTGAAATGTGTCAATTTAACTGTCACATACAAATATTTCCGCCTGTTCATTCTGAGTTTTATCTGACACAATAAACCAGGGGTTTTCTGTGTCTTTACCTCATATAGTGAAGCTACTTCGGATGTTCCTCTTTTGTCGATTGTTTGTATTGATCGGTATCAGTTCTTCTGCCAAACATCTTTCATCCTCTCATCACATCTTTTTACAATTCATTCAAGAAGAAATTTTATTGCTGTCCTTAAATGTCACTATATCAACGTCATGCGGATCCGTTACTATCTGCTTTTTAGTGAACATTCAAAACCTCTTCGTAATTTTCCACGCTGCAAAAAATTATCGGTTGTTTTTACAGTATAATACTGACAGCCTGGGTTCCAACTTAAAACAGCACAGCAATAAACTGTAAAACTAGCAATTATACAGTTTTTACTGTAAAGTTAGCAATTTTACTGTTTACTGTCGTGAAATTTAACTGTATTATACTGTAAAAACAACGGTATAATACCGACAGCAGAGGTTCCAAATTAAAACAGTAAAATGCACGGCAAGAAACTAAAATTAGCGATTTTACGGTTTATTAGTGTAAAATTGCTATTTTACAGTTTAGTACTGTAAAATTAGCAATTTTACCATTTAGAACTTAAAATTAGCCATTTTTACAGTTTATTACCATAAAATAAGCTGTATTTATACTGTAAAAACAACATTCATTTTTTATAGTTCAGTAAAAAATACTTTCTGGATCATTTTTTTCTGCTTTGAAATTGATGAACTTGTTCAGTTCAAGCTTGCGCTTGTTATAAACACCTTTGTTACCTAACAGAAACATCAGCTTTGTTTATTATTATTATTATTATTATTATTATTATTATTATTATTTTTGGTTTCGTTACTCTATTTTGTTTATTTAATTATTTTTTATGGTTAGGAAATTAAAAAGCAAAAAAATCCTTAGAAATTAAAAACGCTACAATAATAAGAACATTGCTCACAAAACTTTCTTTAATGTCTTTCTCACGAATACTCTTCATGCTTATACATAATCAAAGAGCAGAATTCGTTTTAAGCTGTTAGAACGAAGAACTAATCAGCATTAGCTCCAATCGAGTAGTCATATGTGTGTAAACTTCTGTTAAAATGCTTTAGTTGGTTTCCTAACTATACGAAACACTATGAAATGGAAAGGGCCGATCGCGTCCCCATTTTAGAATGATTTAAGTCAAAACCTAATCACGGCTTATTTGAGGAACAACATTCAGTTCGTACATTAATAAGCAAAAATATCAGCAGAACCAGTTCTCACTCATATCCAGCCATGTTCGAGCTGCTTATCGATTCGGAATTATCTCCAGATTTCAAAGTAGTTATCGGTTTCTCTTGTCTTTACTGATATTTACTTACATTTGTTTAACTATTTTTCGGAGCTTTTTAAAATTTACTATTTTTATTTATTTAATTTATTTTGTTCTATTTTATTTTATTTTTGTTTATTCATTTTTCTTCAAAATTAGAAAAACGAACAATAGTTTAGAATATTCAATTATCTTTGTCGAGAAACACTTCAAAAAATTACACAAGAGGCAGGATAACTGTCAAATCATACCTCATTATTTTTTCCTCTTTTTTTTTGCACAATTCAAAAATTTCAAATAGCTCTTATTATCCGTAATTATGAAACCCATTATTAGAGGTAGAATCCTTGTTTACTGCTTATGTTAATAATAGTACTTAACTGCTCTCCCAAAGGATAAAAACACTAAACGTCTCCATAATGATAATAACAGAGGCAGCGTCAAACTAGATGATTGCACGTCTCATTATTTGAGATGTTTGTTAATTTAGTGGTTGCAACTAATTTATAAGAACGACACTTTAAAAAGAAAAAAAAATGCTTTTCATTCTTCAAATATTTTTGTCTTATTGAAAGACTGAAAGTTCAAATGTTCACAAAAAATAAAATTAGAAAAAAAACCTGAAAACTGCTAGTTTACGTTGTACTGTTTTAATACGCTTTTATTAGTTTCGCATGTGGGTATGTATTTAAGGGTTCACAGTACCTTTCTAACAAATTTCTTTCATTTACGTGAAAAGCGTAATTCTTTGAAACCTTTGTTTCTGCACTTATTTAACAATCAATAATTTATTTTCAAACATTAAAAATTTTGCTCGCTTTTTTTTATTAAATTGAAAAATTTAAGATAATTTCAATTTTTTCAAAACCCTAAGGTTTTTTTTTTTTTTTTGTTTTTGCACTTATTTCAAAATTTCTTTTTACTAAATGAAAACAAGAATTACCTCTAAAAATCTGTGCATTCATTTTTTATGTATGGATTTGAAAATATTTTGTGACCTATTATGTAAAAAAATATTAGAAAATTTTGTTTTCAAAGGTTTAACAAGCTCTAAAAATTTAGTAATTTATAAAATGCTAATTCAATGCAGTTTTGTTAAAAATATCTTGAGTGCAACAAATATTGCTTTAAAGTTGTATCTTTAATAGAAAAAATTCCTTAGCTTTTCCAGTAACATGGAAACACTAAAAACTGACCATCGAGAAAAAGCACTTTAAAGTTTTGCTTTTCCAATAGAACACATAAAATGCATGTCCTCAAGTCACTCATAACTTTTTAAATAGTTGATCTGGAGCAATGCTATTTTTTCTGGGTGTTTTAAATAACTTTTGGGCAATTCCACGATAAGGTCAACCAGATGGTCAAATTTTCAAAATTAATATTTCTAAACAAACAAGGTATCATTTTAAAGGTAAAGAGTTGTATATTTAGAAATTCATGTCTAAATTTTGATAACTTAAGTTTTAACTAAGTTACAAGAGGTCAAACTAAGGTCAACATCCAGAGCGTTTTCAAATTACATTTGACGACTCTCAAAGAAGCTCTGTTTTTTCCAAAATATACATACTAAAATTATGAATTAAGACGAACAACTATTTACATATTCAATGTACAACAGGTGATGTTGCAAAAATGTGTGAGAATATAATTCATTTTGATTTGTGACAGAATTCCCATGGGGCACATTAAGTGTTTTACGTCCGACACCAAAATGTACGATTAATTATGCTGGGCCAATAATTTTAAAGCTACATACATCTAACTTTGTATACAAAGTAAGATCTTTGGTCTCATTGATGTAACCTATTAACATTTTGTGACAAGTAAATATTTTTAATTAAAATCTAGGTGTCGGACGTAAAGAATTTTTTTACGTCCGACACCGTTTACGTCCGACACTGTTACATTCCTTATATAACACTTGTTTACAACTGTGATTCTCCATATTTTGCCTTTAA
The DNA here is from genome assembly GCA_038373865.1 of Uloborus plumipes. Lineage (NCBI taxonomy): Eukaryota > Metazoa > Arthropoda > Arachnida > Araneae > Uloboridae > Uloborus > Uloborus plumipes. Next base: position 56,101 of record JAXGGA010003332.1, on the reverse strand, counting down.
TTACGAAGTTAAAGTGAAGCATGATTAAAAAAAAATAATTTTGACTTTACTGTGCATACATATACTTTAAATTTACTTATTAAATAGTAAATTTTCCTTCCGAATAATACTTTAAAAGTTTTTTTTCTCCTCATGAGACATTTATATTAAGAAACTTACAATGCATCTGAGTTATTCTAGGAACTCTTGAATAAAAAGTGTATATACATATTATTGCTTTGAAAAGAACAGCAACCCAACTCTTAAGTATTCATCTAAAGTTTTAAAGGCTAGATCATCACAACACAACCTGTATTCTGTTTCGCAAAGAGTCAGAACAGATGGATTTCGTAGGTGGTTTTGTACAAGTGGATGCTTACATTTTTTATCAGTGTACTGATTAATATTCATATTTGCTGGTTGATGGTGGTTGATGCCATAGGAGGCACTGTGAAAAAAATCGTTTGGCGCTGCGTTAAAGCAGGAAAAATGACGGTGACAAAAGCGGAGCAATTTTCTCAAGTTTCAGCACTTTTAAATCCAAATATGCACATAAAGTATATTCTAGCAAAAGATATACACATAGAAACAAAGCATTTGCATCAGCACTGGAAAGCTGTTTTCCATATTCCAAACATCATATCTGCTCATTTTGCCAAATCAGTTGGACACAATTAAGTTCAAATTGGTGACATATCACGTGATAACAAATTAAGAACAACGTGATAACAAATTAAGAATATGATAATTCCGGGATCGAAGAATTTGCAGATATTGATACAGTAAACATCAATGACTGGGTTGTGGTAACGCATGATGCCATGCTTTGTCTTGGATGTATCACCAAAAGAATTACATTGTAGTATCAGTTATGCATAGTTCTAAAGGTTATTTTAAATGGCCAAGAACTGAGGACAAAATATTTTACAAATTACGGGACATTATAAACGTATTCGTCCTCCGATCCCAACAGGAAAAAGGGGCAGTTTAAATTTGATGAACCCTTTTAAATGTTAAAAAATAATATGTGTGTGACCTAGGAATAAAATTTAAGCTAATTTTCTTATTTAAAACTGTAATCATTGCATTTAAGAACAACGGTTTAGGTCCAATTCGAAGAGTTTACGTCCGACACCGCAAATTTACGTCCGACACCAAGGTAAAAGTAGCTCCAAGTTCATTTTATTCAAAACAATATAATTAAAAAACTGTAAAATATGCTTTAATCATAAGTATACTATCGATCGTAGCTGTTTTTGAAATTAAAAGGTAAGCCAATTCGCAGAGTTTCAGTAAATTTTAAGTGAATCTCCAATTTTACTATTTGTGCGTTTACGTCCGACACCAACTCTTTAAATCTTCTTAATTTCTATTTAAGAGATCTATTTTAAAAAACTAACATGATTTTTTATTCATTATGATGTAGCGAGTATTTTGAATACCAACTTAATCATTTCCATTCAGTTTATATTTGATAAATGGAACTAAAACTAAAAAATATTTCTTCGTTTTTTACGTCCGACACCATGGAATTGCCCTTTTACTTTTGAAACAAGCAATAAAAAAATTTCCGGTTGTTTGGTCATTTTTGAGATACTGTAACCCCTTAACTCTAAATAAAAGATAAAATTCACGTTCTTTACAGATATAAAAGTAATGGTAACTGGATGACTTAACATTATTATTAATGCTAAAGGCTAAAATTGATGTACACCTCATGTTCAAAATATTAGAATAATGACATTTTTTTTACAAATTGAAAATATCGTTTGGTAATGCAATGTCTTTAAATGCAAATATGCAAACGACGATTTTATTTAAGACTTATTGTTGATTAAACTTATTTATTACCTTGAAATTAATATCATATTTGAAGACATGAATAGAAAAAAAATATTTTGGAAATGTCAAAATATTAGAATATTTTTTCAAGTGGTTCAAAATATTAGAATATTTCACATTAATTCTTATTACTTCATCACTACTTCATGACAGGTGGCATCATTGATAAAATACAGACGATTTTATTTAAAAGTAGAGATTTCTTTGCAGTTTGTTTGATTTTTGATCTTGAAATGGGTCGTGTGAGGGATATTTCTGAATCGATTAAACTGTGTATAGTGGATTTGTACCGGCACGGTAAAAATCAATGTGATATTGCAAATTATTTATGCTGTTCGCAATCAAGCGGTAGCAATATACTAACACAGTATTTGAAAAATGGAAATTTTCAAATTAATCGCCAAAATGGCGGTCGAAAACCAAAATCATCTGCTAGAGATGAGAAGAAACTGAAAGGTATTGTTAAGAAAAACCGTTTCAAAAGTGTGAAATTCTTGCACCGAAAATGGAAAGATGGAGGAATTGAAGTTTCTATGTCGACAACATTAAGACGTCTTCATAAATTAAAGTTTGAATAACGTGTACCAAACACAAAACCTCTCATGATTGTGAAACAAAAACGTACAAGATTGAATCGGTGTAAATCAAGACGTTTATGGAGCGAAGACGATTGGAAAAAAAATATTATTTAGTGATAAAAGTATGTTTTGTGTTTCATATGGTCATCAAGGTATTGGAGTTTGGAGAATGCAGCAAGAAGCATTTGATAAGAATGTCTTAAACGCCCGGTGAAATTTGCTGCTAGTGTGGCTAATGAGATGACTTGGGGTTGCATGAGCGCAAAAGGACCTGGAAAGTTATGCATCGTCTACGAAAAGGTTAATTCTCAGATATATCAAGAAATATTGGAATATTACATGATTCCTTCGTCAGAAGATTTGTTTGAAGATGATTTCATCTTTCAACGAGATTTAGCTTCATCTCAGACATCAGTGTCGACTAAGAATTGGTTCAATCAGGGCAACATTAAGGTACTTCCTTGGCCACCAAAGTCACCAGACCTTAATCCCATCGAAAACTTGTGGCATATAATGAAGAAAAAACTCCGAAGAAATCCTCCTTCAAATAAAACTGAGTTAGTGGCACGTATAAAGTGTATTTAGTCTAATAGTGATCGAAATGTTTGTAAGCAACTTGTTTGTAGCATTTCAAATCAATTGAACGGTGTTGTTAAAGCTAAAGGGGATGCTACAAAGTATTAACTGCCATTTACTTCATATTCATACAATAATATTTTGCATAAAATAAAATATTCTAATATTTTGAACCAATGTTAATTTTATTCTAATATTTTGATTTTTTTCAGAAGTCCATTGCAATATCTAATTTATTATTATTTTACATATTGCTGAAGTTAAAATATTGTATAAGCATCCCAGATTTCATTTATAAGCAATTTAATTGCAATAACTTAGTATAAAAGATAAATAAATGGAACATTATTTCCATTTTATCACTTTTTCTCAATTATTCTAATATTTTGAATATGAGGTGTATTATACGTGTTTCAGTTGTTTGCATGTAACTCTGAATAAAAGATAAAATTTCCGTTCTTTGCAAATATAAAAGCAATATATTCAATGCTATTATTAATAGGAAAGGCTAAACTATATTACATGCTGATGTGTTATAAGTTTATGTAAATTTAGAGAGAGAGTGGATATTCAATAGTTTTGAAAATCAGAGGGAAACCTATTTGAGTATCATGAAATATCGTTTAAAAGCGTTTTTATAGTTTTTTTTAAACTTTAATTCAAATCAGTTTTCCTCCAAACCTTCATATCCTTAGACCACACTACAATTTCCGCCTTTATCTTTTATCAATGTATAAATTGTCTTCACTTTAACGTTTCAATGCAGAAAAATCGATCCATATTTATAAAACCTAAAAGCTCTCTTATGGTAGTACCAAAGCAATCGCTGAGACCTAGCAAAAAGCAACTGACTTTAAAAAAAACAGAGCGTAAACCATTAAGGAAATCAAATGACATTTTCAGAACGGAAAAATAGCCAATTGGAAATAACAAAAACCATGTTTATAACTAAAACATTGAATGTTAATCCTTTACAAGATTACTCTAAAGTGCACTGCCATACCCATTAACAATAATTAATCAAGCCAAACCCTAGTATTTGTCAAATGGTAAAAATTCATTTTTTTTAAATGGAGTTATCTTGTTTTGATATGCAGTGGGGAAAAGTATAAATGATCTCTAACATGTAATTAGTACGTATAAAATGAAAATTAAAAAGAAAGAGAATCCTAAAATGGCAGAATTATCTGCAAACAAATTGTATTTTGTTTTAAAAAATAAGCATAAATGTTAAGTTAATGGAAATAAATGACACGAAAAATATGTAAAATAAAAAAAATATATAGCAACGATTTCTTGCAATTTAAAGTCTTAATTTCTCATAAAATTACTCACAAAGTACTTCTTTTTCAAGTAGGTCTGCTCAGTAATTGCTTGCCATTTTTAGACTTAGTGCATCATCTCTCAAGAATAGCATCTTTTATTTCACGTTACACCTCTATCGAAAGATAACATTACAACAATAACTTTGCAGTCCAGTTTCCCCACCAGATGGAGGTACAGGGGCCTTCTTTGCTACAAGGTACACAAGGAATTCCATTTTATCGAGAGTATTCAAAGCCAAAAAATAATTTAAAGAATCTATTGCATGCCGTGTAACCATATACCGTCAGAGAGCTGGCGATTTTCAACGAAGAAAAAGAAAATGTAAAAATTGAAGGTTTATTATTTATTTATTTATTTGTTTAATTGTTTATTTTTAGTCAATCCAATATCGCTTGAAAAAATAATAAATAATTTACGAGTGAAATTATTATTCGAAACAGATACAAGAATAAAAATTTGAACTCTTTACGTATATGTGGCATAGCAGGTTCGATACAAATTTGTCTCATACACATTTAACTGTCTCATAAAAGTGATGATTTCTTTTCGTAAAAATCATTCTTTTTTTTTTTTTTTTTTCAGCGTGGTAGGTCAAATTTGATTGAACTATACCTCATTATATCAAATTATTTACAGTTTACTGCTGTAAAATAAGCAATATTTCCAATTTATTACTTGAAAATTATTATAAAATTAGCTGTATTATTACTGTAAAAACAAAATTCATTTTTTACATATATACTTATAAACAAACGTGTCAAATACGTAAATTGTTTGTGTTAAGTACTTAAAAATATCGTAGCTGAAGAAAAATTAACATGTTGTTAACACAAGGTTTTACTGAAATTTTTAACCGACTATATCAAAATACAAAAAAACTTCATGTTTAATGAAATTGAAACAGCAATATAGATCTACAAAAAATATAATAAATCCATATATTCACATTTTTTTTAATATAAATAGCACATCCAAAAATATTCGTAACGTTTTTCAATGCCTTTTTTTTTATGTTTACATCACTATCTGCCATAAACATGAAAGAAGCATTCAAGTTATTGCTTCTCACATTCAAAAATCATCTTTCTTCTGCTTTTGGCACGTAACACGGCATCCTTGTCATGAAGACACCAAGTAATAGCTATCCAATTACAGCACAGACTGTACTAAAGTACAGTGTGAAAGCCCTGAAAGGAAGTGGTATACTCTAAGCAAAAGCGTTTATTTAAAATTTAGTCGTGATAGTTCGCAGTTCTGTTTGTGTTTTTGGATAATGTTGTGTGCCCCCCCCCCCCCCCGCAGAATCCATATCAAAACAACATCATTCTCACGCACGTCTCGCCTGATCTCCTCTCATTGGGGGGGGGGGGGTGACTGTCAATTATTTATAACAGTCATGTAAAGTCAGTATAACAGTCAGTGTAAAGTTAAAGTAGTGACTTTTTTTAATCGTTATATACTTTTAGCTGAACTTCACTCTGAAAGAGTTCTGTAAACAAAGTGCCCTGAAAATTTATGGAAAATAATAACTAGAAAAATGTACATTGATTAAAGAAATGTTATATCTGTTAATTATAAAAAAGAATGTATCATCCAAATTTAATTGGGCTAAATAAGGAGACTAAAATTGTAAAATGCTATCAAAATTTACTTGTCAATTCCTTACGCGACTGAATAATACAATTAAATCAATATAAAAACGGAGGTTACACATAATTTGAAGAAAAAAAATACAAAACAAAATCCAATTGTGGATATTGCATAAATTTAAATAGATTTATAACTCCATTTTTTTTCATATTCCAAAAAATTACTCAAATCTAAACAATAACCCTCAACATTGCTTTAATTATTAATACATAACTTCATTTTGTTAAGCTATGATCATCGCTTTAAAAAGCCTTTCTTTAATTTTACAACTAAAAAAAAGACATTATATTTTTTTTTTTTTTTAATATAAATGAAACGAATTAAAATTTCAATTTTCGATTTAGATTGAAACATTTTTCACTAACATTTTATAACTTAAACGGATAAAAAAAAAGATGTGCACCACAACTTACGTATCTTCAAGTATTTACTAAGAAACCATTAAAAAAACTAAACATTCAAACCTAATCACCAAAAAGGTACTTTAACAAACATTTGCTATTATATTCTTTTAGCTGACTCTTTTACTCTGAAACCTTTTCTAGAACCGCCCACAATAATTAGTTAGGATGAACAAAAGCTAAAATAAAAAAAGTTGAAAGGAAAGAAACTCAGATAAATTTCCCTCCCCGAGCCATTAAACGATTTGTCCTCCAGAAATAATGGCTTTAGTGTGAAGACACGCCTCTACGCTGTCCGTCGCCGCTTGTCTTGTTCTTATTACAAGAAATACAAAAGAAGACACCTCAGTCTCCCTTAGTCCTGATAATATAGTAAAAAAGTCTAGTATCTAGATTTATTGGGACTAAGTGCTGTCTCGAACAGAAAAAATCCTCGCGTTAGAAATAAAAATGCAATTTCAAGTATGAATAAGGAAAAAAAAAACACTAATGATTTTCTTAATAGTTTTTGTTCATATATTTAACGAGATACTTTTTATATTTTCCAGCTCCCAATTCCTTCACTTTACTTTGATAAAAGTTTGGCATTAACTCTTAATGATCAGGTAGTATTTTCTATGTCTCTTACTGTTTGCAGGAAGTTTTAGGGGAAGTAAAGAAACTTGTATTTACTGTTCAACGTTTTTTAGCTTTAGCATATATGACACTAGTACATAATACAGAGTAAGTGGGAGAATGTGGGACAAAGTGAAATAATGGTCACTTTCGGATTTAAAAATGTATAAATTGGAAATTAGATTTGAAAATAGCAGGAAATAAAAAAATCAATATTTTGCAACAAAACTTGCAATGAAACATTTTTTTTTTTTGCAATTTTGTGTCTTCAAATAAAAGCATTTTTTTTTGAAATAAAAATGAAATACATTGACATTTTAATAAACGATTGAAATTGTACATTTAGCGCTAACATTTTATGTTTCGTACAAGTAGCAAAAGGTGTGTAGCACAACTTAATGTATATTATAATATTTTCTAAGAAACCACTAAAAAAAACTTTTAACATTCAAACTAATCACCAATACTTTAGCAAACCAAACTTTAACAAACATTTGCTATTATATATTTTTAGCTGACTGTTTTACTCTGAAACCTTTTCTGGAACCGCCCACAATAATTAGTCAGGATGAACAAAAGCTAAAATAAAAAAAGTTGAAAGGAAAGAAACTCAGATAAATTTCCCGCCCCGTACCATTAAATGATTTGTCCTCCAGAAATAATGGCTTTAGTGTGAAGACACGCCTCTACGATGTCCGTCGCCGCTTGTCTTGTTCTTATTACAAGAAATACAAAAGAAGACACCTCAGTCTCCCTTAGTCCTGATAATATAGTGAATAGTTACAGTAGAAAAGTCTAGTATCTAGATTTATTGGGACTAAGTGCTGTCTCGAACAGAAAAGATCCTCGCGTTAGAAACAAAAAAGCAATTTCAAGTATGATTAAGGAAAAAAAAAACACTAATGATTTTCTTAATAGTTTTAGTTCAAATATTTAAGGAGTGAGTTTCGGAGTTTTCTATATTTCAATTACTGCACTTCGCTTTATAGTTGGCATTAGCGCTTAACAGTCAGGTCACATTGGTTGTGCCTTTTACGGTTTCCGGTCATTTTAAAGAGAATTGACCCATTAATGCTTAGCGTCCCTTTTTAGGCACAGTCCAAAAAAGGGTCTGAATTTCCTCAAAATGAACGTTTTAAACAAATAATAGTGTTCAATCAGTACCTTGGTATTGTTTCAACTCATTATTAACAGATTGCAGCACATAACCATTGTAAAGTGTGTTCTGTAGCAGTTTTAATATGATCTTTATCAAAAATTACATCGTTTACAATCTCAAGAAAAAAAGCTAAGTTTTCAAAGTTATTCCCAGATCCCCAGTTTATGTTAATTGCTGATTTTATTCCTTCTTATAAAATATCTTTTTAAATATTATATCGTAGGCAGAAAAAAATTTTAGTAAAAAAGTATGTACCCTCTGGGGTCTATCGTAACTTTTAAGAGACAATTTTTTTTCCTTTTCTCAAAAAATTATTTTTTTACATAATTTTTTATTATTATTTTTTTATTATTTTTATTATTTTTCCTGTCCATTAAATACTGTTTGTAACCAGTATATAAAATATCTTTGGGGAAAAAATGTCAGGCATTAATGAGTTAAATAAACAAGTATTGTACGGTTATCAAGCTTTGCCGTTTATTAAACCAACACCGTTTTCCATATCATTTTGAGAAATAATTATTATGAGCTTGTCTTGAACATGGTAGAGAGTAAGATGAGGAAGTTGGGCAAAGTGAAAGAATAACGTGAAATTGATTTTTTTAATAGTCTTTGTTCAAATATTTAAAAAGTGAGTTTCGGAGATTTCTATATTTCAATTACTGCACTTCGCTTTATAGTTGGCATTAGCGCTTAACAGACAGGTCGCATTTGTTGTGCCTTTTACGGTTTCCGGTTATTTTAAAGAGAATTAAATAAACAGGTATGTACGGTTATCAAGCTTTGCCGTTTATTAAACCGACACCGTTTCCATAACATTTTGAAAATAATTATTATGAGCTTGTCCTGAACATGAGAGAGAGTAAGATGGGGAAGTTGAGCAAAGGGAAAGAATAACGTGTAATTTTGAAAAGAGCAAAGACAATATTTGTTTTGAAAATTTGCAATGCATAAAGAGAGAATAAAATCTGTATTTTTTTTTTTTTTTCAATCAATGTGTGTCTTAAAAAAAAAGTAAAAGATTTTTACTTTGCTCTTATTAATTAATTAAATTTTTTTTTCAATAGGGCAAAGTAAAAAAGAAAAACATTTTACTAATGAAATGTTTTTATCTAATTATTAAAACTACTTTTAACAAAATGAATGAACTAATAAACAAATAAATGTAAAATGAAAAAATAAACAATAAACGACAAGTTAGTAAATTGATTAACGTATAAGAAGCAATAAATAAATGAACAAATTAGTAAATGAATATGAAAATAAGTAAATGAAAAACTAAAAAGTGAATTATTATAAAAGGAATGCAAATGAAATAATTAACAAATGAATATTCAAGTAATGACTGATTGAATAAGTAAACAAAATGAACTGTATCCCTTTTCCCACATGCACTTGACAAAACATTTATGTTTAAATTTTTTATTAAAGTAAACTTCTTTTTTAATTAAAAGTATAAAAATTCTATGTACGAGCTCCAAGATAATTATTTTTCAGAGGAACGATCCTTTAACATTCATTTATTTCAATGAAAAAAGATTAATTCTTTTTTTTTTACTAAATCGTAACTTTTGTTTTGTGTACCTCAGTCAGCTGGCATTTTATTGCTCTTAAACATTAACAAAATTATTATACTAATTCATTAAAAAAATGTGAATTTGTGTTGTCTCTTCTTGTATGCTATTGCGAAAGTTTTCAAAAAACAGGATGATTTTGTACATAAATTTAATAAAAATTGTTTTGAACTTCAAAAAAAAAAAAATCACAGTTCCCCCAATTGAGGAAAAATATTTCAGAAAAGACGAATACTAAAATAAAACCGATATGTTCCTGAAGCTAATTTAGGTTTTGCAATCGGAGAAAGTTTCTTTGTAGAAACATTGATTGCTGCACCTCTCCCCCCCCTCGTCTGCAAATGCCTTTGCTGCTTACGCGAACATAAAATCCCAAATGAGAAAGCAGATGTCTGATATTTATTTAATGTTTGAGCAGGAAAAACGCGATTTGAAAAATCTTTCAATGTTTTTGAAGTTTTTTTCTGGGGGGAAACTATCTGTCGGAGAATTTATGTAATGTTTCTTTTGAATTCTAGATTACAGAAAACAACTTGCATGTAGCTCCTGTGAAACTTTTTTCGAAGTTAAAATTTTTAACGAAGACAAAACTTGATCTGCAGGATGTGAAATCAAAATTTGTTTCGCGATTTTTACAGAGTACAGTTCCATATAGAGACCGTATTTAGATGCCTTAAAATATGGGTTTTTTTTCTGAATTACCGGTACCAAGTAATATTGTTATTATCTTATTTTTTACTCAATTACAATTTCTGCTTTTTTACGAAATTAGTTTTATTTTATTACACTTTCAATTGATCTTTGGAACAGGGAATATCCGAAATATCTACACACGCTAACATTAAAATCGATTGTCAAGAAATACGCTAATAGTACACTGTAAAAAATGAATGTAATTTTTACAGTATAATGCAACTAATTTTATAGTAATTAACTATAAAAATGCTAATTTTACAGTAATAAACTGAAAAATTGCTAATTTTACTGTTTAATACCGTGCATTTTATAGTTTTTAACTGGAACCTCTGCTGCCAGTATTATACTGGTATTTTTACAGTATAATACATCTAAATTTTTACGGTAATAAACTGTAAAATTGCTAACTTTACATTAAAAAAATCATAAAATTGCTAGTTTTAGTTTAGTACTGTGCATTTTAGCTTTAAATTGGAACCTAAGCTGCCAGTATTATACTGTAAAAACAACAGTTCTTTTTTTGCAGTGCAGTCTGGATATTCTTTATTAGTCAAACGAAAAAAAAGTTTAAACTAAATATACGTCTAAATTTTCGTGTAAGAACTATAAGATGTTCATCGAGAAAGAACTAAACGAATCGATTTTCTCGTGTATCAACATTGACTCTCTCACAGCCATCATTTATCTCTTTAGATTGTCTTAGGACTGAATATACCTTTTTTAAAGTGTTAAAATAGTCTGTCAATGAGTACCGTCATTTTCTTTTGTGATTTGATAACCTAGAAAAGCAGATTGTCGCCCAATAAATCCACGGTTCACTTAATGAGGACCCACGAATATCGGGTACACTGCAAAAAATAAACTGTTGTGTTTACAGTATAATACTGGCAGCAGAGGTTCCAGTTTAAGACTATAAAATGCACAGTAATAAACTGTAAAACTAGCAATTTTACAGTTTATTACCGTAAAGCAGCAATTTTGCAGTTTACCACAAAATGTCTCCCCCACTTTCTCTTCACCAGTCCAGTTATTGGTGGTTTAAATGTCAATCACCTCACAGATGTACACTTCCCTCATAAAGAGAAAGGAAGTGGTGTAAGACGAATTCCGATATTCTTTTCCATTACAGCGGAGCCTTAAAACTGTAAAATGCACAGTAATCAGTGGCGTAGCTAGGGGTTGGCAGGAGTGGCTCTTGCCACGGGCGCAGCAGCTGGGGGGGGGCATTTTGACAGATTAAAAAAAAATTTTGTTTGGGTCAATTCCAAACAGACTACAAAATAAAAATTTGATAGACACCCCGAGCAGCGCAAACTGCGCCCCCACGTAACAAGACAAACCGTACAAAATGTGCAACTTTACTTTGTTAAATGTCGGTATTTTTGAAAAGTACACTTTTTTATGAGTGTGATAAGATAATAATTTTTTTGAAAGCTTTTTCTAGACATTTAAAAAATTGTCACGTATCCCCTCTATTCGCTTGCCCATTCAGTTGTGTTGTGAGTTAACACAATTGAATACACACTAATTTGAATCTGTGTAAATCGGCGAAATTCAAATATCACATATCACCTTTATCCTCTTGCCCTTTCATTTTAGTTATAAGGGGTCTCGAGTCTGTATAATAGGCGAATCTGAAATCGGCCGGTCTTATCCACTTAAAAGAGATAGAAACAAACCTTTTCTCTCCGCTTCTTTTCAGCCGTTTTTCTCACGATATCATTTCAACTTATTAATTACATACTAAACTTCGGCATTGACGTTCTACGGTTTTTAAGGTGGGCCAGCTTTAGTTGAAAATATTTCGGATACAGGATTTTGGAGTGCAATTTTATGATGACAGAAAATAACTCCTCTGTCGGTAACAATTTTTCTGTGGCGAAAACTAGCAAGAGAATAATGTGTATTTCTCCGAAACGGGAGGGGAAGGTTTCTAAAAAACAACTATTGAAAATTTCGCGAGTTTAAAAATTTGTACCAAGATCCTACATTAAATGAAGATTCTAAAGATGAGGTGCAGCGGCCTAGCGATTTTGAACGAGTAATGTTTTCAAACGTTGTTTGTGTTGCGATGGCTCAGTATATTAGAAGGTTATAAAGTTAAAAAAAAATTTATAAATAAATCTTTTTTTTTAGTGAGTTTCGATTTCGTATTTTGGAAATTTTTCTATTTTATATGTACTTTAACGAAGTGCTCTCACTTTTAAACTATATATAGCACAGGGGTGGATACAAGGGAGTGCCCCTCCCTTGAGAGACTCGCCAGTGGTAAATTTTCAATATTAAAGCTTAAACAAGGCATTCAAGGCATTTTTAGAGTATCTTCAATGTTAGCAGAAATTAGATTTAGGGTTCTCCTCAGGATAAGTATCGCAATTGAAGTCCAAAACATATCAGGTCAACATTCGCAAACCAAGATCTATAGTTAAGAAGACTAACAAAATCAAACGCCCGTCCCTTGAAACATGTCTAGATCCGCCCTTGATTATAGCACTATACTTTGTTCTTTATACTCATTACCGTTTTAGTATTATTGGGAGGGATTGAGCTCGATTTGTAATCACGCCTGTGCAATATGCTTTGTGCTCTTTCTATTGTCAAAATAAATAAAAATAGCTATTATTTCTCATGTATTACTGAACAAGGAAACGCCAAGTGAATGCTGAGGGAAGATACGAGTACTCTACTTCAGGGGAGTCAGCTGCTTTTTTAAAACGGTACACAAATATTCGTGTTAATCAGGTTTTTTTTTATCATTCTCAGTTCAAGCACAGGCACTTGTGGTACAGGCCAATACTTTCCCTATTGTAAGCCCATGTTTCTATAAGCTGTATTTAAAAAAAAAATCAAGAAATTACATCTGGTACTTTCTTAAAGCCAAGGAGGGAACAATTGCCTCTCATAACTCCCCTCATTGACAATATTAGTATTAAATAACGGTGGGTCTCTGGAACATTTTAAATACTTAGAATGAAAAGCATTTATTCAGAAAAATAATCGGAGCCCTAAAATAGCCACCTTTTATTTTGTCTGAATGCAAGGAGTCGTATTTATTAAGCCAATTTCAGATTAATTATGCTTTTTATATTTTCTTTGATTTCCTAATTACAACAGATGCTTTTATTTTTATTTAAAATGCACAAATTATGTTTATTTTATATACTCTTGTAGTGTTTTAAAACAAACTCTATTTAAAATAAAAGCTGTTGTGTGTGAAAAAAAAAAAAACCACTATGTTCAATAACGAATTATGTTTTTTGACTTTATGTGAAATGATGGGGAAAGGTAGAAACGGTCCCGAACTAAAATTGAATCGTTTATTTTCGAAAAGGTAACATCTTTATTTTGATCTCCTCTGTCTCTTTATAAAATTAAACAGCGCACGGTTATATTTTTGAATGTCATAATCAATGAAAACATGCCTTTAGTTAAGTACACAATTACTGCAATAATTTACCAAATAACCATTGATTATGACATTCAAAAATATAACTGTGCGCTGTTTAATTTTCTAAAGAGACAGAGGAGATCAAAATAGAGATGTTACCTTTTCGAAATAAACGATTCAATTGTTGGCGAGACAAAAATTCTAAAATTGAACAAATAACTTGTCAATACGAACAAGCAGACATATCATGCACACTTAACATGAGGGGAAACACTGAGCATCGCTAAAAATGCTGAAAGAAAGGGGGGGGGGAGAAAAAGGTTGCAATATTATCTGCAAACTTTTTGAAAAAATTAATCAAAATTTTTGGATTAAGGACATTTTGGGAGGTCACAATGACCTCCCATCAGAGCGAGCTCTGGGGGGGGCGCAACTTTTCAAGTTCTCCACGGGCGCTGGGCCCCCTAGCTATGCTACTGACAGTAATAAACTGTAAAACTATCTATTTTAACGTTTCTTACTGTAAAGCAGCAATTTTACTGTTTATTAGCGTAAATTTAGCATTTTTTACAGTTTGTTACTCTAAAATTAGCTGTATTATTCTGTAAAAAGCTGTATTATTCTATATATTATTCTGTATACAGTGTAGGGAATATGATTCTGTGCTGCATATGCTGCACATATGTTGTGGGCAGGAGTGACCAAACAACTGAAAATAACAGCTTATCAGTACACCGAAGGTGAAACTAATTTTCTCCTTTCCATTGAAGTGAATATGAACTTTCTGATATTTCTTTTGAGCTTTTGAAATGTAGTTGGATATTTTTGTATCTCCAAAACAAAGAGGTTTTTAATTTTTTTAGTTTGACAGTCCTTTTTCGCATTTTTTCAAAGATGCCCTTATTAGGCACCGGACCCTTAAAAATAAAACCAATTAAAGATAAAACCAATTTGTCAGATTTTGTAAAATATACTGTAAGCTTAATTGCTTCCAAATATAATGTAAGCTTAAACTTTCTCATGGAAATATATTTTCTTATTGTTTACGAAGTATTAGATGACACAAAAATTGGGGCCAATTGAACCATAAATGAGAGAAATATTTGACTGTGAATATTCACTTGGCCTAATTTGGTGCACTTACTTAGTGTATAAATAGGATATTTTTGAAAACACGACTAGAGAAATCAATTTATAGATAATTAGTTATTGCATTTAATCAGTGCTAAAAGACTAAAAAGATATCAAAACTCATGAGATAAGTTTGAGAATTATTTTCTAATTTAAAATGCATAAAAAGCAAAAAATAAAATTACAATATAAGAGAGGCCAAATTTATTAAAACAAACGTCTTGCGTTAATAAATTATTCACCTCCTAAAAGTTTTACTATTTTAATTAAAGGTTTAGCTTAGAGTTGAAAATAAAATTTAAAGCAATAAATTATTACTATTTTTTTATTTCAATAAATTAATCGTCTCCAAATCAAATTAAGGACGTTTTTCTTCATTCAGCAGAACCTATTGAAAGAGCTTCTATTGCTGCATCTGACAAGCAGTTATAAATTAATCGATTTCAAAGCAATTATTGAAATTGATTACTTAGACTGAATAAAACAGAGAATGTTCTTATTTGGTAAGGAAGATAAAATGTTCAGACGTCTATTAATGTTCAAAAATGATTCAAAAATAATTTTATATTTTATTTATGTTTTATATTTTATTTTATTATATTATATTTATGCAAAATAATATTTTTTAGAAATACGGGAAAACAACAAGGGATCTGAAGTTAAAAATACAAGACAACGTGTCTACAAGTACAAATAAAAGGTTAAAATAGAGTTAGAAAACTCTAGCAGATAGCTATTTCGGGGCTATTATGAATGAAGCCCCATCATCAGTGCAAAAAGATGATGGTTCACTGACACCAGTCAAGTGAACCAGGAATGCAGGAAACGTGAGGGTAAATAAACAGAACAGGAAGAGTAGGTACGCAGAAACTATTACGTCAAGGGTTGGACACGACAACTGCGCAACAAAAAATACGTCACAGACGAAAAAGTTTTTAAATGAGAGATTTCCAAATGTTCGGGAAAGGAGGGGTGCTAGACAGATCATTGACAACTAAATCTGAATTTTTCCAGATATAATAGGATTCCCAAAAATCTAAATCAAAAATCGAAGAACAACTATGGATAATTTTTAAAGAGGAAAAATCAAAAATATGGCCACATGACCAACAATGTTGGGCAATGGAAGAGCGTTTGAAATCCTGTTTTTTAACACAATTTTCATGTTCTTTAACACGGAATTTTAAAGCGCGTCGTGTCTGTCCTATATATGTTAATTTACATTGGCATGAAATATTATAAATACCCCATCTATCAAGACCCTGAACAGGATGTTTGAGTTGCGAAAATTGTAATTTGTTCACTGGAGAAAAGGCGACCGAAAAATTGAACTTTTTTAAAATTCTGGCAATCTGAAAGCTGATTCTGGGAAAATATGGTAAAACAAAAACTCAAACATCCTGTTCAGGGTCTTGATAGATGGGGTATTTATAATATTTCATGCCAATGTAAATTAACATATATAGGACAGACACGACGCGCTTTAAAATTCCGTGTTAAAGAACATGAAAATTGTGTTAAAAAACAGGATTTCAAACGCTCTTCCATTGCCCAACATTGTTGGTCATGTGGCCATATTTTTGATTTTTCCTCTGCAAAAATTATCCATAGTTGTTCTTCGATTTTTGATTTAGATTTTTGGGAATCCTATTATATCTGGAAAAATTCAGATTTAGTTGTCAATGATCTGTCTAGCACCCCTCCTTTCCCGAACATTTGGAAATCTCTTATTTAAAAACTTTTTCGTCTGTGACGTATTTTTTGTTGCGCAGTTGTCGTGTCCAACCCTTGACGTAATAGTTTCTGCGTACCTACTCTTCCTGTTCTGTTTATTTACCCTCACGTTTCCTGCATTCCTGGTTCACTTGACTGGTGTCAGTGAACCATCATCTTTTTGCACTGATGATGGGGCTTCATTCATAATAGCCCCGAAATAGCTATCTGCTAGAGTTTTCTAACTCTATTTTAACCTTTTATTTGTACTTGTAGACACGTTGTCTTGTATTTTTAACTTCATCAATTGTACAAAGTTTTCGACTGCTTTTCTTACAAATTCAACACGGGATCTATTATTTGATTTCCAAAACTTCCCCTTATAAGAAACAAATTAAAGTTTTTTTTTTTTTTTTTTTTTTTGTAAAAGTATGTGCACAGTAAGGTCCCCACACCCCTCCCCCTTACAAAAAGTTTATTTTTTTCAGATTGAGTTATAATTATGTTTAGAGTCGCTTACGAGAAAATGTAATCGTTTACGATTATGATTACGAGCATAAAAAATTGGGGATTACAACTACGATTACAGTCCTTTGCCAAATCGCAATTACGATTAAATCAACGATTAGAGTGTGTAAAAAATAATCAATTATGATTATTATATGCCGCTTACGATTTCGACTACACGATTACAGCTTTAGGAGGAATATAAATTATATATATATATATATATATATATATATATATATATATATATATATATATATATATCAGCATTTTAAATTCAAATTCAGTACAAACATTATAAAATAAATTAGTGGCATAAATTTTATACTTTTAAAGTTCTTAATCTTTCAAAGATTAAAAAGCAAAAGCTAATCAAGTTTATTAATCACTGCTGACTTATTTCAAACAAACACTCATGAAACCTGCAAAGCTGAATCTAAAAAATCTATATGCTGCTCCTGCCCTCTGAGGATTAAGCAGCGCATTACCCATGTTGATGTTTTACATGTTAGTTTTAAATTTCAAGTAGTTTTAAATGTTTTTCCTGATGTTTCTCATTGTTGTTCTATTTATTTCTGTTACTCCAATTTATACACAGTATATATATATATATATATATATATATATATATATATATATATATATATATATATATATATATATATATATATATATATATACACACACACACACACACACACACACACAGAGAGGAAGATCCTTTAAAATATCATATAATATTTCAAAGCAAGTAATATTTTTTATTGTATTCTATTTAATTAACCATTTATTTATTTCAGTAAAAATTTTATAAATTTTAATATTTATAAATTGTCAACATGTAATCAATATTAGAATTATAAAATTCTTAAAAATAAAATTCTCAAAGGAAATTTTATAAAATCCATAAGTAAAATTTACCATTTCTTAAACATAAAAAATGTTTTAAAAATCTATAAATACAACACTTTTTCTTCTTTTATATACTTATGAATAGCATTAAAATATAAAGCATAAATTATGATTAAATTATATGTGAAAATATTTTGAAAAAAGAAGACTACAGGATTACAAGGCAAAATTACGATTGAAAGAATGATTACAATCAGGATTACACAAGGAATACTTGAGTTAAATTACGATTACACAATCACGAGTGTCATATTTGCAAATTATGATTATGATTACAAAAAAATTTAATCGATTACGCGGATTACGATTACGTAATCGGCCATTCTTCCAAGCCAGGTTATAAGGAAAGGAGATCATGTATAAATTCCCAATTTTAATTTAAAGGATAAATCATGGTATTCAAACTACCATTTCAATCTGTTATTTTCAAGCAAATGGAATGATAAAAAATCTAACAATTGTTGGATTGGACAATCTATTTAATTTTGTGACGTTATAAGGAATTAATATTATTCATCTAAAAAAAAATGTTTCGTTAGTAACACAGACGACATGCACCTTCAATTAATGCTGTCCCAACAATCACTTTCTACCCAATCTTTGAGTAATGATTATGTCAAGATCCACCATTTATCGCTAACAAGACAAGATAAGGTGTCATATAAGAAAGTAAAAAAGAAGGCCATTTTTTTCTCTCTTTCTGGCTCTTGTCTTTTTCTCCTTCAGATGGTAAGTAACTGCATAAGAATCAAAGTAAACGATGTCAAGCACTTGAATAATGGAATTAGATGAAAGCTTAGAGAAAGACAAAGAGAGATTCGTTTTGCAGCGGGTATATATTTTCTCCCTCTTTTTTTTTTTTTTTTTAAGCTCCAGTCCTTGTAAGAAATAGCTTCTCAATCAGCGATCTCATAAGGGTCTGATAAAATGAAAAACATACAGTGAAACATACATTTTATAAGGTTTACGAAACTAATTTTCCTTTTCCTCTAACCTCGATGAGGAAGTATAAAATATTTACAGTGAACGCTCACTTATACGCCGGCCCAAGAGACCAACAAAAAAAGGCGCATAAGCGAAAGAGACGTATAAGTGAACAAGCCTATTTAAAGGACTAAAACTCAGAGGTTGTAATGAGAGAATGAATAAGAGTGTTTCTATAGATAAGGGACATATTACTACGGTTTGGTAATTACTGTAACGTAACTACAATGATAAGGAGAAAACAAAAATTGCAGCAAACTTAATTACAAACTGTTCCCTTTAAAACTAACCTTAATATGTAATTGTCCCTCTCCGAATTCTAGTTCATGCGGAAAAAATGCTTTCCGTGAGCAATAAAGGGAAAAGATTAAAGAAGAAAGTGAAAAAGAATGCTTATTTTTTAAAGAAAATAAATATTTTTTTTTCACATTTTACGGAAAATTCTGCGCGTAAGTGAAATATTTATCTTTAGAGTGACGCATAAACGAATGATGCTATCATTATTTTTCTATGGAATGTGCTGGGACCATTCAAAATCGTCGTTTTAGTGAAAAAATCGCATAAATGAGGCGCTGTATAAGTGAGAGCTCACTGTACTTTTAAATGTAAAGACTATTTCTATTGTTGTTGTTGTTGTTGATTATACCACTCGGGTATCCGAGCACAAGTAGTACCTAATTTAAGTGGAATGGGTACGGCTTCCGTTTTTAGAAAGTACCATGAATGTGGAAGTCCGATTTAGTTCAACACACATATCATTATCATTACCGTAAAATGGGGTGTATAGGAACAGCAGGGTCAAACGGAACAAAACTTCCCGACCGTACAAAGAAATTCTTCATAAATAGACTATTGGGAATTTTTCGGCATTAATTTTTTTTTTTTAGAAAGGCAAGATCATAGGAAGTAGGAAAAAATTACTTTTGTCAATCTGGAAACGCTACTGGCTTCTAAGGAGGGCTGCACGTGGAATGCTAGAAAACATCACATTTTCATAGACTGCAAAACTTCATATGCAAGAACAAACCTTCTTATATTTTAAACCTAAGAGTGGTATGTTTCAATTATACATGTATCTGAACAACAGAATACCACAGTAGAATTTACATTTTTTATAAATTGTGTCATAAAAATGAAGAATTCTGAAAAATGCCATAGGAAAAAAAATTGCGGGGAGAATCGGAACACTTTGTTCTGTTGTTCCAATTCAAACTTATTTGAAGGAAACTGTTTGAAAAATAAAGATTCTAACCCCAATTCTTCTAATCAAGACAAGGACAAGGATTGATTACTGTTTATCCCTTCTCGTGAGCAACTAGATCTTAGAATGACAAAAAGTTGCAGATTTCAAAAGATTTTTTCTCCGTGAGACTTTTTTTACTTAACATACGCGGGGGGAAGTCATATATACTTTATATAGCAAAAAGCCAGTACACAGACAGTCATGAATAAGCGTTAAAATCTTTCAGGACAATCCCCGAAACCCAGAGATTTCAAGAAACTAAAGGAAAGGCAGAGTTCATCCCAGAAGATGCTATGAAAAAACTTTAGCCAAGTCACAATTGCTAGTTTTGAGGACAAGTACTTATTTGTGTACGACATGAGTGGCTTCCATTCATGTTAAATCTTTGTATTTCAATTCAAAAGCATTTCTTAAAATTACTTTTCATTTTTCATAAGTTCAAAATTATTTTGATTTTTGACAAATTATAAACGTTTACTGGTATTGAAATTATACTTTTATTTGACAGTAATTATCTCTTCTTATTCTCCCCCATCAACATTACTCATGTTTGTGAGACCTATTATAGGTTAAAAGGAAAAAAATAAAAAAATTAACATGTGTTCCGATTGACCCCTATATGAAATAGAATGTTTTTAAACTTGTGAATCTGACTGAAACTTGCCTTAAACACACTACCTTTGTCTTTGGGGGTACATTCTATCAACAAATCGAAGGGCTTGCTATGGGTAACCCCTTAAGTCCTGTCTTAAGTGAATTGTATATGGATTATTTTCAACAAAAACTCTTTCAATTATTTGATTTTCCACTTTGGCTTAGATACGTCGACGATACTTTTACCCTTTTGGACGGTACAGCGGAAATAGTTCCTGTGGTTATTGATTTAATGAACTCCATTGATCCCAACATTCAGTTTACTGCCGAACTTGAAAGTAATAATTCTTTGCCCTTTTTGGACGTACTCATTTCAAAAAACAATAACCAATTTTCCACTACCGTTTACCGAAAACCATTTGCTGTTTGTCTTCCTCCACATTCTCGCTCCTGTCATCCCATAAAACAAAAAATGTCTGCTTTTTACACGTTTGTTAACCGCGCTATTAATATATGTTCCGACAAATCACTTCTCAATGATGAACTTAATTTCTTAAGGAGTGTGGCCGTTGACAGAGGTTATTCTTATCAAATCATTGACAATGCTTATAATAAACTTTCGAACCGCAGTGCATCCCACAAAAAACCCAGTGTTCCTTCCACCAATTTCGTTGTCTTACCATTTTATTCAAAAATCTCTCCTCGCATTTCCAGAATACTCAGCAAGTTCGATTTTCATGTCATTTACAGACCCATCAACAAACTAACTTTTTCCAAGTTAAAAGACCCCATCCAACCATTTGATCAGTGGGGCATTTATCACATAAAATGTGAATGTCAAATTGGTTACGTCGGACAGACCCGAAGGGCGCTAAAATTTAGGTTAAAGGAACATGAAAATTATGTTAAAAAGAAAGAACTCTCAAAATCCTCAATCGCGAAACACTGTTGGGAAATGGGCCATAGATTTGTTTTCTCCGAAGCTAAAATTATTTGCAGACCTTCAACTGTTGGCAAGTTGGATTTCTTAGAAGCCTTTCATGTTCATAAAAATTTAAGTAATATTTGTAACGAATCTTTTGCAGTTCCACACATCTCGCCAATTTTACTTCATGCTTTTAAATTTTCTGACAACGCAACGCCAAATCAGGACTCGGCACACGCTGACACCTGATTGGCCTAGCTTTTGCTCCTTTGCTATTTAAACTCTCCCGGCACTTTGTTTCTTTCCATCGGGTTTTTACTCAAGCACTCAAGTTTGAGAAGATTTAAGAGTTTGACTTAAATGGTACTGCTTTTATTCTTATTGTTGTTGTTGTTGTTGTTGCTGCTGTTTGAATGGTTACGAGTGTGATTTTAAGGAAAACTGCGAACAATGATTTCCTTCATGACTGTTCATCAAAACGCATAAAACTCAAATTTAATAAAATTTCAATATCGGTTCAATAGTGCTGCGCTCAGTGCTGCAGTTATGAGGGGATGCGAAGAGGACTCCGTTCACAAAATCTTCGTTCTTTTATTAAAAAAAACACATGACAAATGTAATATAAATTTCTTTCAAATAAAGTTTTCATTTGATGTGTCCTTTGAAATCCCAAAGCGAGTTCTGTAAAATATTTTTTTCCCATTACACCGCTATCTGCTCAGAGACCTTTTACTAGTTTTTCAATGATAAGATTCTTACTACAAATAAGATGAAAATAATTTTTAATTTAATGTAAGAAAATAATTTTGTATTAATGAGCTTTAAGTTACTTTACACTCAAGTTGAAGAGATGTTCTGTTTGCACCATGGCAGTCCTAATTTGCAGTATTTATTGCCCCTATTCGCTAGCTAAAAAGGCTTCTGGGCACAATAGCATTATTTTCACACTTGAAACGACATTAAATAAGGGTAGAAATAATGCAGACTAGGGGAGAGTGGTAATGAATGGGCCATGGTGATGAATGGGCCACTAACAAAATATGAAAAAGTATTTGCATGATTTTTTTTTTTGATGCCACCAATAGATGTAGCTATTTGTTCTACTAAACTCATCCAATTTTCATTCGTTTGCGCTGAGCCATTTTCAAACTAGAGTGGCATGGTCAAGAATCTGACTGAAAAGTAAGTTTTTCCCTTTTTAGTAAAACATTTCCTAGCTAAAATGTACCAAGTATTTCACTGCATACATATGTATAAGCTAGTCTTTCCATATCTATAAACTAATCTTAAGATGTATTTTGATGTTATCTAAATTCAATGTACTCAAAAAACCTAAATGTATTCCAAAAGTATAGGTGGGGCTGAATGGGCCACTATGTCATGGTAATGAATGGGCCACCTAAATATTGTTTTTCTTCCTTTTCTTTGGATTTTCGCATTAATATGAAACACAACTGACTGTCATAGATAGATTAAGATTACTGTCGTCAAAATAGGTTTGTAGTAACTTCTAAATATAATTTGCAGATCTATAATTATATTCCTATAGTACAATAGACCTCTGGTCGCAGTGCGTGGCTTGAAAAAGCCCCCCTCTCTCCTTCAGATTATATTCCTCACAGTACAATTTCATTTTCTTTCTTGGTAACTTAAGTTAGATATTTCTTATTCCCAAAGTCTAGTAAATTTTTAAAAAAAAATGAATTTTGACAAGTTTGAAAATGAAGATGAAGTTTTTGAAAGTGATTTTTAATATTATTTTTGAAATATCTAAATTTTGTTAAATCATAGTGTGCATTATCTGTTATTTTTTTATATATATTTGATGTTATTTATTTCTTACAATCTCATTATTTAGTCATTTTTCTGCTACAATTGGTATGCATCAGTTTTATTTTAATTGCATCAATTTTGATGTTTATGTAATTTTAAATCAGTATGATTTTGCATAATCATGTCAAATGCCACATTTATTTTGTCATATTCAGCAAATAAAAGATTAAATCCACATGTTTTCATTGAATTCATTTAGTGGCCCATTCATTACCTTCGATGGCCCATTCAACCCCATAGGTGGGGTTGAATGGGCCAAATTTCAAAATTTTTATTTTATATTATAATTCATTATAGACAGGTGCTAATCCAACTTTTATGACATTTTTAGATAGCCAGATAAGTAAAGTAACTAAAACACCAATTTAGAGTTAAAACAAAGTGTTAGAAAAAATTACAAAAATTCAGAACCAAAAAGTGGCCCATTCATTACCACTCTCCCCTACTTATTTATCTCGAAGGAATATGGTTAGCTCTAATCTTCCAATTACTCTTACGGCAAAAATTTAAAATTGGAAGGCGGATTTACCCTGGAGCTCTTTATTTTAATCATTCAGCTACTTCCATTCCGAATTCCATCCACACAATTCGACATCCGCTAAGAAAAGGTCTTTCAACAAAAGAGCTTATCTGCAGCGCTGAAGTTGAAAAATGCTTTGAGGTGGAAAACATAAAAATGCCCCCAAACTCCTCGCCTACCTTTAAAATAAAAAAAAGAGAAAACATCTTTGAAAATTTAATTTTGGTTTTCAATTCCAACGCACTGAAGTGTGAATCACTATTTCTAACGCACCTTTTCTAAAGAGACAAGACTTATGAAATAAAATGAAATAGGCAGCCTAATAGGATATTAAATTCAAAAGTTTTGCTCAATGGAGAAAATTTTACATTCCAAAGATTTAAATGCGTTTTCTGAAGTTAGTGAACTCTATATTTTTATGTTATCTTACTTTACATATTTTGGCCATTTTTGGGGGCTATATTGGTCAATTTTTTCTCCTCAATTTCGTAAACGCAACCAACATCATTGAACCATCCTTGCATGTTTGTTGTGATCCTATGTAATGAACTAAAGTATTATCTCCTATGAACATTTAAGTATACGAAGAAGAAATATGAACACTTCTAAGCAGGCAGAAAGTTACCTTGATTAAGCCAAGACTAATTCAGAACACGTAAAATACCAACAGTCAGTTATGGAATGCATGTGCATATGAGAATGAGTGAAAGTGAAGATTTCAAACTTATGAGCATTTAAGTATACGAAGAAGAAATACAAATACTTCTAATCTGGCAGAAAGTTGCCGTGATTAAGCCAAGACTAAGGCAGAACTACACGTAAAATACCAACAACATAGTTATGACAGGCGTGGATATGAATATGAGAATCTGCCTGAAAACTGAAGATTTCAATCTAAAATATCTAATGGTACAAAAACACTTTTGTTTCATGTTCGCCAATAAACAATATGCAACTTAAATCAATAAACAAAGACTCTAAAGTAATTAGTATTTAATGATAAACAGCTTGTTTCTCATTAAATTAATGTAGTCGGTCATATCTTGATATGAACAGTGGACCAGCAGCCCGCTTATGACAACCAGAGACTGCCGTTCCGTCCTTATTAAGGACTGGTATCCAGCTGGGTGCATTCAATAACCGAACTGGAGGCAGATTTTATCTTAATAAAACTGAGAATACCGACCTTCGAGCTTATTTAAGTTTCTCTTTCAAAGAAGCAATTCATTTATAGCTTAAGCATAATATTTTAAGTGTAAGCAAGTTAAGCATGCTATTTTAAGTATAACAAATTATCAATACATAAAGAGGAGAAGAAATAATAAAGTTTTTCATTTCAAAAAAAACTAATGTTCTACTTGTATAATTTTTGTTCCTTATGAGCAATTTAAGCTTCTAAAAAAATATTTTTAATAATGTAAACATTGCATGTCTAAAAACTTTTTTTTAATAAATATTTGTTTAAGGGAACACGTTTCCTTCAATAGACGAGTAAAGTACAGCCAACGCTCGTTATAACGACCACTCGCTATAAAGACCGTCCTAATATAACGACAGGTGAGAAAACCCCCAACTGTATCCCAATATACTCTATGTTCTAACTTTAAAAGCGACCACTCGTTATAAAGACCGCTTTCTGTAAAACGGAGACTGTAATATATTTTCAACTGCGGACATCAAAATGTTCATGAAGTTTATGAAGGAGAACTTTGAAAATTACCAGCTGATTCTTTATATTTAGCTTTCATTTAATCAAAATGCTAACTTAAATGAAGTTTTATGTTCTTAAAATTAGCGTAAAAAATGAGTTTAAAGAATGAAAAAGAAAAAAAAATTCCCGGTTGTTAATAAATTTTTGAATTTGGGTAGAAAGGATGGATCACATCAATTATTTCCGAGCAATCTATATCCAACATAAATTTTCAGGGTAAAATTTTGTAAAATAATGGAATTTTTAGTAGGGAAAATAAAATACCAGCAATTTATCTCTTACAATTGTGGCATTGATATCGATATAAAAGATTCTGATTTATTTTTTACGTTTTGATTTTACTTTAACTAGCAAATCTGAATAACTATACGAAATTTTCCCTGCAACTAAGTTTTTTTTTTTTTTTTTTTTTTTTTTTTTTTTTTTTTTTTTTTTTTTACATTTTAGATGGCAGTACTCAATATAAAGTACTCGGTAATCTCAATGTAATGTTTATCGGCTTTCAATAAGAAACTTTCTCAACACCATTTTTCGTCCTTTTATTTAAAAATAAATACTTAAGCAAATGAAAATTTACTCGAATAAAAATCAATGATACTTGTACGATGCTCCTTATAATTTTAGTGGACTGTAGTTAAGTTTGTAAAGAATACATCCAAGTAAAAACAACTTCGTTTTATTATCATGTGTATAAACCAACAGAAAGCAATTCAACATAAACTGAAAACATAACTGAACAAAACTAACGGAACTGAACAATTTAAAAGAATCAACAGTTTTTATAGCCTTTTGGCACGTATGCGCTTCTTTCTACGCATACGGCCGATGCGCTCTCTTGGCCTAATTATGCAAAGGATTTAACAATCCTTCTGTCTTATATACTACATATTACCTAGAAGAGCTATTTATATTACTCATACTAGTAACAAATAACCAATATAATGTCATAGTTTAACTGAGCAATAACTCGGAAATCTTAAAAAGTACAGATGTTTATTTACGTTTATTTATTTATTTTATATAAAACATAAATGTTAATAAAAGGGAAAGAAATTTATATATTAAAATATGCAATCATCCTCTATATTGCAGAAGATACTGTTTTGTTTTCTTCATTATTAGGAACTTAAAACATGAAATAATTATTAAAAAATGAAAACTAACATTAGCCAACTTTGTGTCTAACTGCTGTTGATTGAATTATTCCCTTTATTTATCGAAATATTCATGCTTTACTACTCTAAACATGTTGCGGACTAATTAAAGAAAAATGTAACATGCATACAGCTTAGCTTTGTCAGGCTTTTCTCTTGTTTAAAATTAGATCTCCTTTTCAATCTCCAACATAAAGATGCATTTCTCAAACAATCCAAGACGAATTTTACACGAAATCAAAACAGAGTAATTCAGTTCAGTCCGCATTCAAAGAATTCATCAGACGCTTTAAGCTGTTAGCAACAGCGGGGGACGCAAGCAGAGCCTTTGTTGGGGATGTTTCGTTGCACTAAATCATCATTAACTGAACCCCTGGGGGGAGAACACCTGCAGCTGACTCCAACTTTCGTCTCTGAGCAAAACTCAAGACTTTAAAACAATTTTTGGCGAATGTTCCCCGAAGTCGTACTTAAAAAGAAGGGAAGTTTCGAGAGAATGTAATATGAAAATAAATGCTTTGTTGAATGAAATTTATTTGTTAAAGTATTCAAAATAGAGTTTTTTCGATTGTTATAAGAAAGCACATGCCTGCATGTATGCATTTTATGTACACACGCACACACATCCATACAAATTTGAAAAAAAACTTCAAATTTTTAGTACTTTAATCTTTGTATCTTAAATAAAAAATTAGCACCACAGAAAATGGGAGAAGGAATCAATTTTAAAATTATTATATTTTTTTTTTCTTGAACTGAAAGACTCAAAATTCTAAGGTTAAAAAAAAATACACAACATCTACCATCTAACATTTCATTCTTAAAAATAACACTATTTTGATCTTACTCTTCGTATTTCACTCCTCTAAGACAAACTTTACTCCTGTAAAAAATGTCAAGGAGTATTTTGACGCCTTGAAGAAATCCTTCGCAATGTTTACGCATATATATGTATAGTGCGTGCGTATTATTTTTGTACTCATGTATTGATTGTTCAGTTGACTACTGTTGCTCCTAAATATGTTTTCAGATACTATTCTTACATATTTATCATTGATATTTATGTTGGTTTTAATTGTGCATTTTTATACTGCTGTAAGAAGATAAAAAGCATTATCTATCGAAATGAGTTTTTAAGCAATTGGAAGAAACGCTGTTTTGAATTCCGTAATAACAATAGAGAAAAGTGGGTATTGTACGTATTTTTTCATGCTTAATTTTCAGCGGAAACAAAATAAACAAGCTTATACAATAAAGGTAAAGTACAATAGATTAAGAAAACGCAAAACAAAAGAATGATGGAAAATTTACAGTTACACACCTTTACCTTCCTACAGCAGTATAGTTCTATAAAAATGCTTTTTATATTATATTTATTCTCATGGTTGTCATTAATATTTTTTTTCATTTTTAGTTAATAAGTTTTTAAATGTTAAACGCATTACAAACAATTGGCTGAACCAACTTTGTCCATAAAATATATTCATTTGGCACTGTTTAAATTTCTTAAAGCGCAATATTCTCAGCCACAAATTCTTCATGAAATGTCATACACATTCTATACAATTTCAGAATCTCTCAGAGAAGAGACGAATTCCTAAATATCTTTCACCGGAACAATCTTTGGACTTTGCTCTTGTTGAAAATCTTGAATGTCGCGAATTTTACACTAAAAGTATTCACAAAGCTTTGATGTTAAGCTTTTCAGAGTTCTTGAATGTTTTCCTCTATTCTTAGAATCCTTTTAGATGTTCAGATTTGAATCTTGTATGCATTCCAAAATTTTCTCACTTTTCAGTAAATACTCAAAATGTCGAATTCTGATTCTTGTAATGTTTAACAAAATATTTGAAAGGTAATTTGAAATATTTGTTCGTTAATCTACCGGAAATTTTGCAAAATGCGTGCCAAAACTTTTAAAATAAATTTTTTTAGCAAAAAGGACGAACAGTAGAAACTTACTTACTATTGGAGACAAAATGAAATACTGTCGGCCCCGCTTAATCGCTTAACGGATAAAACGAATACACCGCTTATACGAATAAAACATCCTGAAACCGAATGTTTACCTACGCCATAGACGCAATGTTAGAATTCCCCGCTCTATCGAATACCCCACTAATTGAATAATATTTCTTGGAACTGAAAGTATTCGTTTAAGCGGAATCAACAGGTTGAAAAAATTAATCTAAGCAAACAGTTATTGATGTAAGAAACTGATCAATGAATAACACGACAATACATGCATAAAGGCAACCATATTATTCTATGATGCAGGTAACTTTTTTACTTCAGCACATGTTTTTGGTTCTAATGAATGTTTGTAAAAAAAAAGCCAGTCATTCACCATTATTTTTTGATGTGTTAAAAAAGATGCTGTTATCTGTGATCAGTACCTGGCGACTGAGCCCCGCTCGGTTAAAAAAAAAGAGGTTTGCAAAATTGTGTTTTTTTATAAAGTTCGAAGTACTTATTTAGATAAAATTGAAAAGCATTTTTAAGCCATTGGTTGCAATTACGTATTGAAAACAGCCGTAATTTATTTAAAAAACATAACTTCACTTGGACAAAGCATCATCATCACAACCTTATTTAAACGATGCGCACCGCAAAATCCTTTGAGAAGAAATGAAGGAGTGAGTATTTGAGAGAGAAAAAAATTTAGAATAAAGTTAGTATTCCTAATCTAAGGTAAAATCACCCCATAACAACTTGATTTTGGTTGATCTCTTTCACATTTCAAAAACAATAGCAGTTCTAACATTGCCAAAACTTGTTTACCAAATACCATAAAAATTTAAGTTTACGCTGATGTGATTAAATATGAAATCCATTGTTATAATAAAACGTGGTTGCTATGAAACAGTAACAATAATAGTAATCATAAAGAAAATGGCGAAAGAAAGCTTTTCAAACTTTTAATGAAGGCACAAAAAACGGGTTTTTTTGTGAAAACTCGAGTTTTTACAGAAAAAACGCCGATGTAGATGAACGCAAAAACCAAAACTTTATTTAAATACAAAATTTTATCAAAATCGTTAGAGCCGTTTTCGAGATCCGAAACATATATATACAAAAAATTTTTCGCTTAAAGATATAAGATTTATGTGTGTGTGAGTAGTTTATCCTTCAGATGAGCAAGGTTTCAAGAAACGTAAAATTATTATTTTATTCCACAAAAGAATATTTCAAAGGTAGAAAAACAATCCCTAGCCCTTAAGTTCCCACGGTTGCATTTCTGCAGCATGTGATTTATTTTAATTTAAAAGACTGACTTTTTTTTATTACCCACAAATCACTTAACTGAGACAAAAAGATTACTGCAACGAAATACATGCTAATTTCGTTACTAGCTGACGGCACATTTTACACAGAAATCACAATAAAAAATCTCTGATACCTCAAGAGCTGTGTGTTTGATATCAAAAGCATCCACTATATTTTATACTTCCTCTTGTTTATTGAAGAAATAAATTACCAGGTAAGAAATTTACCCATTTTACGTTCATTAAAATTTAATTTAAATTTTCTATTGGAAATACTTTTTAGAGAAATTTTATTTTACTTATACGTTGCCGCAAACATACAAGTGATTGAAATTCGATTTGAAACATTTTTTTCCTTTATTATTACTTGAGAACTAGCTGATATAAGTTTTTCATAGAAATTTTAAAAATTTGCGCAGTTATGGGTTAAGCACTAAACACTAAATGATTATCTTGGTAATCCAACCAAACGCTAAATAATAAATAACTAATTTTACTTTAAATACATTTTTAACAAAAGTGTACGTCTTTTTAATTAACACTATTTCGTTAGCATTTCCATATTTGATTTTTGCCAGTTAATGAAAGCTTTAAATTACTACAAGTAAAAGAAAATTTTATTCATCAGTTAGAAAAGTAACTGTTAGGAAACTTATTTAAATTCTTCTCCAAAAATAAAGTAAGCAGCAAAAAGTGCAATTATTTCTTACAAAAATATTTACAAAGGAATTTTATTTTTCTGGAAATTTTTGACTTTAAGAGAATTGAGATAGGGATAAAAAAGCGTGTGCTTTCTTCCATGAAACGATTCTAAGTCATTTGTATTTCTTGGTGTTTGCGAATTAAATTCAATGCAATTACTGAAATATTTTCCCGGCAATTACAGATTAAATCTGACATTTTTAAGCATGCCGCATTAAGTTTTGTCTCTTAAAATAAAAATATGCAAATGAATATAAATACACGTTAACTTTGGTGATTATGTGAAGTAAAATCTTAAGTTTCCTTAGTATTCATTAAAAAGTGTTAAGGTTTTTTTATTAATGTAATACGAAGCATTTAGTACTAGTATCTTAACTACTAGTACTAGTATCTTAAGTGTTTGCCATGTAATTTATGTACCGTTAAAGCAGTTAGTTTCGTGAGACTTTAATATTCATGATATTTACGATTACGATATCTTCAAGAACATTCAAGAACCGCTAAGTATTTGTTCGCGGCGGATTCCTCGTCTTTCAGTTCTGTACATAAAAAATTAGCTAACTCACCGGGATCTTCTTATAGCGAAAATACACCTCTTGAAAAACAAAAGACTTTTTACGGTATATAGTACCATGCAAGAACTTTTAGTTCTGATATTGGAATTACCATGCTTCTATAAAATTAAATCCTTCGAAAAAAATATTAAAAAAAAAGACAAAAGTTAGCAATTTCTCGGTTCTTTCCTGAATTGACTTTTTTTTTTCAAGAAAAGGTCACTTTGTTAGTTCTTTTCGTAAGAGAGGGTCTTCTTAAAACAATATTTAATCGTGCAACAGAAGTGTTTTAAGATTGGAATCTATGAATACTAAACATTGAATGTGTACCAATGCATTAGTTCTTTGTGGTACCCCGTTGGTTGTCACACGGCCTCACTTTAATTAAATGGTGTATCTAAGAGAAATGAGGCGGCCTTCTTTCACGATGCTCAAAAAAACTCCTGAAACACACATTAAAATGAAGCAATAACTAAAAGCAGATTTTTTCATATTTTGTCTTTACTATTTTTAACTGCGTAGTTTTTTTTTCCTTTGCAAAAGGGCTGCTAAAGACTCAAAGCTGTTTGCAGACTTAATGTGATCCCCCGATTCAGCGTCCAGTCTTACATGTCCATCTATGAAGTATGGAGCACCAACAAGAATGAGAGTCCTCCCAAAATTGGAGGAAAACATTTGATAAAACCTTGATTCCCCACTTGGACCTACGTAAACCTACTTCTAGATTCGCCATTAAGACAAATCGTAATAAAATATTATTGTCGTAATATCGGAAAACTGGGTAAAAGATGACTTAAAACACCAGTACATGCTAGCCTGTACTTAGAATGCTAGTTTTCTAAGGCTAACAATGCATCTTTAAATAAGAGCAATAAATAATTTAGGGAAACATCATGACTAACTCTAGTAAAGGATACATTAAAGTCCCTTTCAAAGAAAAATTAATAACTTAATATTCTTGAAACTAATCATTACAACGATTAACTCCATACTCAACATTGCTTTGTTATTTTGAATTTTACGTGTCGAAATATAAATGCTTACATATCTTCAAAACTTTCTAACGGGACAAAACCTAATTTCTTATGATAGTTTATTCTCCCCTTGTCAACCCTCTTACACCCTCTCTTTTTTATGAACACAAAGCATACATAAACTATCAAATTAGATCCTGAAACGTCATTCTTCAGTTTACTGTCAAAACATTTTTTTTTTTTTTGCAAACTATAAAGCCTTGTATCACATAGCTCAGTAATACTTAATGCAATCATTAATAAATTTTAGATAAGTAGAAAGCAAACAAAAACTCCTTTTTTTCTACAATGTAGTTAGGTAAAAGAAATCTTTATTTCACATTTTTATGCTTTTTTCTCAGAAGTGGTTTTCTTGTAAAGGGAAGAGGAAGTTGTTCATCTCCTAATCAACAAGAGCAATTATTCTTTTAACACAAAAGGAAGATAAATTGCTTTTTGCATTACAGTATTGATGGGACAAAGAAAGGGTCATTATTCATAATGTCAAACGAATTTTCTTTGTTCTACACATCCAATTAAAAGCAGACAATAACAAGCATTTTTTTTTTTTTTTGCTGTTTACCCTTTTAAAAAGGAAATGAGCCGCTAAGTACAATCATATTTTTTCAGCATATCTTATTTACTTTCTTATGCGTCATGCGGCGAGGTTTGCATATTACATAAAGTATGAGCAGATACGAAGGAGGGTTGATGTGGGCGGTCGCCCCCTTCATGAACTAAGGTACAGAAAGTTCGACATACTTTCGATATTGGAGTTACGAACATGTAATTTCAAGTGATCTTCGATGATATTAAGAGAAAGATAGCTCTTCCAGGGAAATTTTGTGGAGTTATAGTATTTTAAACATAATTGTAGCCTTTTTTTTTTGTTTTCCAGGGATAGGGATCAAAACTTTCTACAGACATCTTTTGGAAAACTTAATTGTAAACAATTTTTGATGATGTTTGAGAAAGTTAGGGGGCTCTTCACCAGACATTTTACGTAATTGCAGTCGAAAAAAATTGGAATTTTAGGACGCCTTTTATATGGCTCAGTACACTCCTCCGGAGTAGGAATTTTAGACAATATTCTATGGTGTTAGGGGGAAAAGGTTTGGGAACGTATAAAAGGGTGTAAGTGTTAAAAACCGAGCTCCAGCTTCTTGAAAACTTTCTGTATCCGCCTTTGCATCTAAATAAATAGGCAGAAAAGTAGTACAGCTCCAAAGGAGGCTTAACAACGTATGAGAAATGATGAACCATGAATTATTTTCTCTTAAAATGCACATTGTCCTCTTATAAAGATCGTAGCAGCCTAATCGGTAAGGCGATGGACTTGTAATAGGAGGGTTCGTTGCTCGATGCAGCCGGTCGAAGATCCTCCTAGGGCACGTTAAATAAGCCCTCCAAGTTCCCATTCGAAATCAACACCTCTGGGGGTGCTGTACCAAGATTTCTTTGGTTCCTGGTCTTTATCAAAAACAAAGACAGTTGTTGATTTTATTTAAAAAGAGAAAAAAATTAATAAAATCCAATTTTGTAATATAGAATTGGTGAGTTATTAAAAAATAGGAAGGGTAGTGATTTTGATAGTATTAATTGACTTTACTTACTATAGCGCCTCCTAAGTAATGCTTTAGAATTTTTAAAAGTACATTATGAATATTATTTTGAAACATCATTGAATTTAGGACAATTTTATATCCACACCAAGTTTAGGAACAAGTCTTTATTTCTACTTCAACACTATGTTATCATCATGAGCGGTAATGTAATATGTAAATGCTTGTAACTAGCCACAAGAATAAAATTCTTAATTTCTTGCCAAGAGCAAATTAAATAAAGGACAAAAAAATGTCCTCCCTTTAATTTCAAGTGCTATTTGCTGAAATGTCTTGCATTAGAAAATTGCAGAATTAAAACGCATCTAATTAAAGCCTAAAGGTAAATTGTATTTTTAAATTAGCAAAAGTGTCCTCTTATTTTTTTCCAATTTTTGGTACTTAAATATCTAATTTAAAAACGCGATGAATAGATAATTAAAAGAAGAAAGAAAATATTTGGTCTCTATAAATCGATAGAAGAAACTGATTCTTGACTTAACTCTTTAACGACCTTTTTTTCTGATTTTACAATGATGGGCTCAAATAAGGCGATAATATGCTCCAATTACAGGGAAGTTTAAGAAAGTAAAAAGTCCATACATGTGATAGTTCTCTCTTTTTTTTAATTAGCTTCAAACCAGGTTTTTTTTAGTATTATTTGTTATCTTTTAAAGCCACTTGAATGTATCTGTAAATAAATAACGAGCATTTTTTATTCAGTCACGATCCATAGATGTCTTTGCATATTAAAAAAACTTTTTTTTTTTGAGGACTTGATCACTGTTATTCCTTTTAGTCACATTTCACTTCTCCGAAACAAATTTCACTCCTCCAAAAAATATCAAGGAGTACTTTCGCGCCTTGAAGAAAAACCCTTCACTGCAAAAAATGAACTGTTGTTTTTACAGTATAATGCTGGCATCCGAGGCTCCAATTTAAAACTGTAAAATGCACAGTAATAAACTGTAAAACTAGCAATTTTACAGTTTGTCTTCGTAAAGTTCAGATGCATTATACTGTCAAAACAACAGTATAATACTGGCAGCAGAGGTTCCAGTTTAAAACTGCAAAATGCACAGTAATAAACTGCAAAACTAGCAATTTTACAGCTTAGTACTGTAAAATTA
Organism: Uloborus plumipes; assembly: GCA_038373865.1. NCBI lineage: Eukaryota > Metazoa > Arthropoda > Arachnida > Araneae > Uloboridae > Uloborus > Uloborus plumipes. Next base: position 20,824 of record JAXGGA010003332.1, on the reverse strand, counting down.
GCAATTTTTAGTTTATTATTACAAGATTAGCTGTATTATATCGTAAAAACAACATTGATTTTTTACAGTGTAGATATACTTCTGTCTAGAAGGAAACAAGGGAGGCTTGACCGCAGAGCAGGTTTGAACCACCCCATTTTTTTACCACATTTAGGCATTTATTATTATTTTTTTTTTTAAGTATCAGTCTTAATAATATTTTGAAACTATGCCTTTCTGTTCATCAAGTATGGCTTTGAGTATTAGTTTGAGCTTATAGCATACGCTCAAACGTTATAACAAAGCTATAATATTTTTCATGAGTACCTCTCATTTTTTCAATGCGTCCAAAGAGAAACCACCACCAACACAATTTTGTATTTAGAGTTGCGACTTAAGTTCTGGATTTTGTTTTGTGTTTTCATTCAATGAAAGAAAATTCATTAAATTTACGTTCCAGTCTTCTTATCATAACATCCCTTTTAATTTATAAACATGTTGATTTTAATAATGCGCTCGTGAAGGAAAAAATATTTGCTTAATATTTCCCCCTTTTATTTCTCTTTTTTCTGTAATTAAAATCACATCAACCCAAAAGCGAGTAAACTTTTAATTTTTCTATTAATGGCTTATAACTGTCGCGATTTGTGACAAAAATTTCTGGAGACAATAGTAAACTGGATCAAAACTTCTTCAGACGAACTGCAAAGACATTTGCTAGTGTTTCACCTTAATGATACAAGTAATGGCTATTAACTCTTAAAGTAGCAGATGGAACAAAGAAAATATTTCTTTCCGGTTTATTTAAGTAATTTTCAATTTCAATGATTACTTTTATAAACGTATTTTAGGTAACATTGTGGTTCTTTGAAGATATTTTACTGGTTTTCCTGTACCTTTAACCTAAAAAATATTGAAAATCTGGTATATTTCGTTATACTTTTAACTCCCCGCCTATGAAAAAAAATTCTTATGCAATAATCCTTACTTCACATTTTCGAAAATAATGTCCATAATTTTTAATAAAATTCGACACGTAGACTAGTTAAAATGACACACGAAAATTATTTTATTGTAATAAGTTCTGTTATTTGCCGTTTTTGTAGTTTTGATTCCTTCATTCTGAAAAATGTGATCAATTTACATCCGATGTCAGAATCTATTTTTTTTTTCTTTAAGGGCAAATAAATTCAATTTATATATATACGAGACGCGTTTAAAAAGTAAGAGCCGTTTGGTCACAGAAAAAAATATACTCAAAAGAAAAAAAAATTAATGTCTTATTTAGTTAGGTAAAAACTTACTTTAATTCTCTACATAATCGCCGTTCACTTCTAAGCATTTTTCGTACCGCTGCATCAGCTTCTTTATCCCCTCTGCGTAGAAAATTGCCGCCTTGAGAGTTGAACCAATTGATAAGCATTTTTGAGTCCCTCTTCGGTTTCAAAACGTTGTCTACCTAGCCGCTGTTTAAAATGTAAGAGGAAGTAGTCGCTAGGTGCAAGATCGGCACTGTACGGTAGGTGGTCAAAAAGTTCTCTACGAAAATCTTAAAATTTCTCCTTGGTTTTGGCAGCAGTGTGAGGATGCTCGTTATCAGGGAGGAAGATTATGCTGATGACAATTTCCCACGGCGTTTGTTTTGGATCGCACGCCTTAATTTGTCGACGAATCACAGAATGCAATTCACAATTGGCGGGATCAACGATTTTCGTGGCCATTGCTCTTTGCATTCACGGACAACAATACGACTTCAGAAATAAAATAAATGACGTTGTAGCTTCACAATGAGTCAGTTAATGGCTTAGCAGTAGTAAAACTGTGCTTCGAAGCGCCATTATTTAAGTACAAGCAAACGGCCCTTACTTTTTGAACGCGCTTCGTATATTTCATTAAACTCACAAATTGACACACACACAAATTGACACAGTTTTTAAAACGATATTCTGTACTTTTTATTGGAGTCAAAATAGGAAAAAGTGAAAATTTGAATATCTGATTAAATTTTATGTTTGCTTCAATTACGTTGGCCGTTATTATTGCTATGCTGATCGTAGAACTTTTATATTACATTTAAAAAAAATTGTACTTACATTCTTTTACAAAACGTTTCATAATTTCAACGCCTTCATTTTGAAAATTGTGATCTTTTTTATACGCTGTGGGAATCGAATTTTTCATGTCTACTTTACTTTGTTATGAGGCAAACTAATAAAGTATATTTTCATTTTTATTAAATCACTAGCTGTACCCGCCCGGCGTTGCCCGTGCATTTAGAAAATGCAGATAAGTGAATAGCGCAGGAATAGTAGTGTGTATAGCAACAAATCACAATAGTAGCAATTTCTAGTGTAAACAAAAAATAGCTTACTTATTGTAAGTATGTATGTATGGTAGAATGTGTATATTGTATGTATGTAAGAATGTTGTATATGCGTGAAATAAGCATGGAGCGCTGTGAACGATGAGGGAATATAAAAATAACAAAAGGCAAACATTATTTTTAAGTTATTATAATTTATTCCTTAAAATTTATATCATTAAACAATTACGACAGTAACACTATTAAACAATATCAATCTCTTAATGCTATAGCGTGAACAATATTTTTTGTTAGTCCATCTTTAGCTAACACATACAAACTGGATGGTTTACCCACTCGAGAGCATGCCACGTATAATTGTCCATGTGAAAAACATGGTGTTCTCAAATCTAAGCCACAAACAGACATCGTTTGACCTTGGGATTTGTTGATAGTCATTGCAAATGCCAATCTAATCAGAAATTGAATACGTTTGAATTGAATTGGCACATCTGTAGGTATAATAGGAATCCGTGGTATGAGTATATTTTCACCTCTGAACTTGCCATTTAAAATCCTGGCTTCGATCACGTTTTTCATTAATTTTTGAACGACTAATCGCGTACCGTTGCACAGCCGGAGCGGGTTCAAATTACAAAGCAAGATAATTGGAGATCCAACCTTTATTTTTTAAAAATTTGTGTCACTTTAATGGTAGTTCATACCCTCCCCCCCCCCCCTCTCGCAGTGAAAAAAAAAACATTACACAGCAGATTTTCCCTAATAACTCAACACTCATGGTGTTTGATACGTTTTATTTGTTTGTAATGATGTTTTTTGGTCACAAACAATATGAAAATCACAAAAATAGTTACTTTAATTTTTAACATATATTTATCTTCTTCAGAATTTTTGACTTTTAATTTTACCTTGAATTTGACGTAAATGCAAGGTATAAAATACAGAATTTTATAAAGGTACAAAAATTAACTTAATATAATTGATAGTGTATATAATTTTTGAAAAAACAATATAAGTGCCGCAAATCAAAAACCATTTATTGCCACAATCGATTCAAAGCCCCCAAAAATGGCGCAAACGTCCATAAGAAAATTCTACAGCATCGAAGGACCCCATTGCCAATTTTAACAAAGATCCGACCAAAACTGTCATTTTGTACTATAAAAAAATATGGGGTAGATCCCCGTGAGGAGATGTACCTGCATAAGGACATTACAATCATTAAAATCATTCAAAAGAAAAAAAAACCATGCAGCTGTTCGAAAAAATCCTTGCGGGTCTGGATTCGATCTCATTCCATCAGGAACTTCAACCTGACGCGCAGAACCACTTGACCATCGGGTCGCTCGTTGAAGTAAGGATTTACGATAACACATATTGTATTGGCGAGCAGCGATCTCGAGAAGAAGTTTCATAAATATTTTTTTTTTAATTTTTCTAATTCAAAACTCGAAAATCGGGCTTCGAGGTCTGGTGGCCAGCCCCTTTGTGCTTCCGTGTAAAAAATTCCAGGTCCCTGCGTGCGATAGATTTGGCTGGAGAGCTCGGTCAAATGGACAAACAGGCAGACAGACAGACAGACACATTACACTTGCTTTTATTATTATAGATTCAGCTGAAAATGTGTTAGTGAAAGTCCATGCTCTTTCAGAGTGATATTTGTCAAAAAAGTTAAATGCTGAATCACTGGTTGAGTATTAGTTTTGCTTCAATTATTTTTTAATTTTTAGTTCATACTAAACATCTCTAGTTAGTATTTTACTTCAGCATTAATAAATAGATCAAATCTTTGAGTCATTTCGTATTGAACTGTTTAGGAGATTTATGTATTTCATTCAGTAAAATTCTTTTCAATATTTTCAGTATCAAGTGTATTATTACTTTGACAATATTTGTGTAAGACGAACAGAAACCCTACTTTGAGACTTTTGCTTTCACTTTTAATTTTTTTTTTTTGAAAGCAATTTGTGTAATGCCCGCTTAAAAGAAACTTTATGACTTATTAACAAGTTAGGTAACTTATTACCCAATATTTTGATTGGAGAACAATTTGAATTAAAAAAAATGTGTTTAGCTCATTTATGAAAAAACAATGACTGCATACATAAAATTATGCGATGCACTTACACATTAGGAGCTTAGCCCCCCCCCCCCTTTTTCTTCAAAATTTCCAGACATTTTCGTGTTTAACTCACAATTGCCTCTTCAAAATTCACTCATTTCTGCCTTAAATTTCTACGTAAAAAAAGTCCTGAATACTCTGTGAAAAAGCAAGATTTGATTTTGAAGTATAACTCATATGAAAGAAGTTAGAAATTATTAAGCAGCCTAGTGGCAATCAGACCAGTCATTTCAGGGGGTCAATAGCACCCCCCCCCCCCTGGTTTTGAGAAATCAATGTATTTGCGTATGGGCAATTCCATACAAGTGTGGAAAAGCGTTGGAAAAATCAAATTACAGCAATGCGTCTGTTTTGCATATTTTTTGGTTTAAAAATGTTAGAAGTTTATTATTTATACTAATTTTTTGTCAAGAATGTAGTATTTTAGTTTTGGCAGCACTTTGAAGTTGGAAATGAAATATTTAACTTTTGGCAAAGCAAACGGTCAATCTTTCAACGTTGGTAAGTTTCAATTTTTTTCTTTAGATAATTGTTTTAAAGGAAGAATATTGATTATTACACTTTAATTCAATATTGTGAATTGCTAAAACGAGTGTTTTCACGTAAATTAAGTGATTTATGCAGGGACCACGCTAAGGATTTTATGTTGTTAGCCAGTAAATTAGCCAAATTTCAAAAGTCTTAGCCAAACTTCGAGAGTTTTAGTCAAAGAATTTTAATTATGTACTTTTTTTACTGTAATACATGCATTTTTTCCCTAAGTGAAAATTTCTGACAATTTTCCATTCGCCAATACTTTAGCCAAATCAGAATTTTTTTCGCCGAATTTTCTATTTTATCACATTTGGCGATGCTTAGCGCGGTCCCTGTTTATGTTAACTTAAAAAATGCACTGTTCTATGTAACGTAAGTTACCAAAAACATGTTAAAGTTCATGAGGTGCATAAAGAAAGGGCAATGCAATGTTAACAATGCTATATTTTCTATCTTATAAGTGTGTGTTAAGCAAACAGTTAAAGTTTTATAAAAAATATTGTTTGTTTAATTTTTTGTGCTACAATCAAAACGTGTAACATAAGTTACCGACACATGCAGGTAACGTAAGTTACCCAAGTAGAACTTAAATACTTGTGTTTATAATGAAAGTAAATTGTGAAATAAACCTATGTGGCAAGTAGAAGTAATTTATGCAAGAATTCTTTAAAATGTGTACTGTATTTATTTAATTTAAATTAACCATATTTCTTAAAATGTTTCTATTTGTTAATAAGATTACAATACACCTCTATTATAAATTATATGTTTCTTTTTGGCTTTTGAGATATTAATTCTCTCTAAACAATATCACTGCATTCAGAATATTTAGGAGTAATGTACTATAAATTATTCAAAAATGACTTCTGTTGTGTATTAAAGTTATCAAATATGTTTTAGAAAAAACAAATACAAAAATACTTTATCTCTTACAGGTGAAATACATTTTATTCTGCATTAAAATGCCACTGAACTCTGCAGAAAAGATGCTATGTAAAAGGGGTATGAGAGAAGTCATGTGGATATTACAGATTTGTTATTCAAAGTCACTTTTTATGGTATTGAAAAATGTCAGAAAAAGCAAAATTTATCAAAAATACTTTCTGAAGATCCGCACATTAACAATGACCATTTAAGAACTAGAATTTAACAAACTGTGGGGTTTCTTTTAGTTAAGTATTTTAAGGAACAAGAAGAAGAAACAGAGATAAAAGCTAATGAATGGTGTGTGGTAAAGTACGAAAATACATGGTATCCTTGAGTTGTGACGATTATTGAGGAAAACGAGTTTAAAATATAAGTAATGGCTGCTGTTGGAACCAATTAGAAATGGCCAGTAACGACAGATAAAATTTATAATAAAAAAGAAAACATGATTTAAAGAACTGAATTACCTGAACTTGTTAATAACAGCAGCCAGTATAGATTTAAGTCTTATTTTATGTAATATTTTTGATTGGTCATTGAGTTTGGTATTAAATTTCTGTAAATTTAATTCATAATTGTTAATTTTGAATATTTCTATCTAAACTAAGCTGTAATTTGCATTAATTAATTTTTGAAATAAAGATATGCCTGTAAGTAAATTTTGTAATGTAAGTTACTGTAACGTAAGTTACCCAGTTAAAAATTCCCATAATTTTCAGTTTTTGAAATACATTTTTCAATTAATGAAAATATATTCCTAAGCTTTATAAAGAACTGATAAATTATGCTTCAAACAAGAAAACAGCTGTAATAGAGCAGAAATTTGACTCAGAACCAATTTTCATATTATGTCATTCCCTTTTTGTGTAACGCAAGTTACTGCCTTATCTTTGACTGCTAGATTTTGTAAAATTTAAATGCATCGAATATTTTTGCATTTTAATTTTGCTTTCAGCTGTCATTTTCATAAAATGCTTTAATACAAGGTTTGTATAACAAAATTTGTCTGTACTGAGGTGCTAAATGCATAAGAGTTGGTCGAAATGTAACGTAAGTTACCGTGGAATTGCCCGTATAAGTGGGCGTGGTTTTTCTTAGTTTCCGATGAAATTGCATTACCTTTGCACCTCTTTCACGCTAATTAATTTCTTTCATGCTCGTGTAGATTATAAATTCAACTTAAAATTGATTTTTTCCAAATTTAAAAACATATGGATCTTTTTCTCTGGCAGAAGTTAGCTGTTAGGAGTTTTCAAAACCTTCGCAAGGAACTCCCTCCCCCCCCCCAAAAAAAAAAAAATTTCGCGAGACCAAAAATTGAGAAAATCCGATAATTATTTCGGGTAGAACGAGCAATTTTAAGTCTTTTTGAGTCGTTAAATGAAAATTCGAACGGTATATATTTTTTTTTTTTGTTTAAGAACCCCTCCACCCCCCACCCCACCCCTACAACCCTTCCCAGGTGCCCAAGTACCTCCCTGCCAAGTTTGATCTAGATCCGGTGTGAACTGTGGATTTGTATGGGGAACATACACATGTACATACACATATATTCTTCGCTTTATTTATATAAATTTCTGCTTTTAATATTAAACAGCAGGTTTTTCTTATATTTTAGCTTGAACTTTTGACAAAAGGTGACTTTTGTCTATACAATCACCCTCTTTCATCTTTCACGAGTTTTCCATACTCTTATTTGACACCTTCCTATTTCGTATGCTGTATAATCATATCATCACAAATATTGCTTTATTTTGCTACCATAAATACGCATTTTTTCTGATGCTAGAATGTTTCATCGGATTGTAATTTATACAGGTGCAACATTTTCTCCAAGCATTGGTCGTCAGACTTTTTTCATCCCATTCAAAGAAAACGGAAAGATCAAAAAGATCTAAATAATGGAAATATTGATTTTGTAACTAGGCATAGCATTCATTCTTTTTTTCCGTTTTTTTCCTTAACAAATGTCTGATACAATGTTTTTTTCAGCGAAACTTGTACACTAGATGCATTTAAGAAAATATATATTAGTAATGACTGAAAAGGTTTAAGAAATCTGTAATAGCGGTAAGTTACTTTATAATCTTCTGCACATACATCGTTACAGGGTGCGAACGAATTTAAACATAAAATTGCCATATATATTTTGCTGTACTTGCAAAATGTGCTCTTTCTCGAAAAAAAAAAGTACGCCCAAAAACTTCTTTTTGAAAATTAAAGGAAATAAAGTTCAAAAAAGAAAAAAAATAGCTCAGAGCATGGGCAGTTTAAAGAAACTTCGACCATGAAATGAAACTACAGTGAACTCTCACTTATACATCGCCTCATTTATGCGCCTTTTTCACTTATACGAAGATTTTGAATGTTTCCAGCATATTCCATAGCAAAATAATGATAGCATCATTTGTTTATGCTTCGCTCTAAAGATAAATATTTCACTTATGCGCTGAATTTTCCGTAAAATGCAAAAAAAAATATATTTATTTTCTTTAAAAAAATCATTTTTCTTCACTTTTCTTTTTAATCTTTCGCCTTTATTGCTCACAGGAGGCATTTTTCCGGATGAACTAGAGTTTGAAGAGGGACCATTACCTATTATGGAAGGTTTTAAAGGAAACAGTTTGCACAATTAGGTATGCTACAATGCTTGCTTTCTCTTTATCATTGTAGTTACGTTACAATAATGGCCAAACCGTAGTAATATGTCCCTTGTCTATATAAACATTCTTATTCATTCTCTCAATAGAACCTATGTTGCGTTTTAGTCCTTTAAATAGGCTTGTTCACTTATACGTCTCTCAGTTATGCGCCTTTTTCTGTTGGCCCCTTGGGCCGGCGCATAAGTGAGCGTTCACTGTAAATATTTTATACTTCCTCATCGAGGTTAGAAGAAAAGGAAGAGTAAACTGTTTAAAAACTGTTTAGTTTCGTAAACTGTATAAAATGCCTAAACACAGAATAAAAACCTTATTTATTAGTATGCATTAAACAAGTAAACTAGAGGGGGGTCTTTGGGGGGGATTTTCTCTAAAATTTTAGGAATAAGTAGCCTTTATGCCCTTTTATTAACCTATTTTCAAAGTGAGTTGTTTGACAAAGTAAAGCATAAGGCTCCCAAAGGTGGCCAGAATTAAGCTTTATAAGGATTTTCCCTAATCTTTTGGTTAGGAATGTTGCTGAGTTTCTTTTTCCGTTCTTAGCAGTTTTTTATATTTGCGTCGTGCGAAGCATTTTGACGTAATGGAAAGAAAGAAAGTCATTTTCGGAGTAAGCGCTTTTTTTCCTAAATACGCCATCCCTTTGTACATATTCAACAATGTTAAATTTAACAAATTTCGGGATGACGTATGTAAAAATTTACAAACCAACCCACATGGGTGAACACTGAATTTTGGTATATGCAGAAAAGAGAAAAAAAATGGCTAATAAATATACAAATATAAGTGAAATATTTACATGCAGGTAATGAAAAAAAATTATGTATGAAAAAAAAAATAATAATAATAATAAAATAAAATAAATAATAATAAAAAAGAGGAAAGAAAAAAAGAGAGCATAAATGAAAGAATAATTTAAAAAATTATCAAAAGAAATAAAAGTAAATAAAGGAATAAATAAATAAACAAATAATTAAAAAAAGCAAATAAATTGAAAAGAAAATAAATAAATAAAAATAAAAATAAATAAAATAAAAAATTATATAAATGACTAAATAAAAGAAAAAGGTGCAGTTAATATTATTAAAAAAAAATGTGTTATTTAAAAAGGTAATGTTCGTGGTCAATTAGAAAATAAATTTGAGCAGTAATTTTGTTTTTTGCTGCAGGAAACGAATAGTTTTTAAAGATATTTTTAAGAGAAAACGGAATCAGCGCTAAAAATACATGAAATTTAAACATCAAAATTTTAAAAACTAAACCATCGCAGAGTGAAATGGAAAATCTAAATATTTTTACCAAAGCTGTTTCGCAAATTTGACTAAAAACATGTTTGGTCATAAATTGAATAAGATAACGATGTGATGACATTGGGAGATAATCTTTAAGGAAATGAACTTTTCAATTCAATTTCAGCTTAGATTTTAAATCAAGATTGTGAGAAAATAGTCAGAAACCTTCAAAAACATTTTAAACAAAGTATGGAATAGTAAATTAGTGTAATCCAATGTTTAAAAGCACAAATGAATAGGTGTCCGGAAGAAGGGCCTATGTCATGATTTCTAAATTGTGAAGGAGAGCGAAAAAACAAAGGTGCCAATTATTTTAGGAAATTAATTTGTGATTTCCCTGGCATCTATCGGATTCTTTGGGTACTACTAAGCAAGCCAACGGTTACTAGACTTAACAAAGGCGGTTACTAGACTTAACAAAGGCTTTTATTCCATGAAAAAACAAAATTCAGAAAATCATGACATAGGCCCTTCTTCCGGACACCTATTCAAATAAGGAAGACAGCCACAGACACGTGTTTCGGGGTTACAAGGAACCCCAAAGGAATCACCTGGCTTTTTTCGGATGACTTTTCATCCAAAAGCTCACACATCTTTGCATAGAAAAAGGGGTTCCTGGTAATTCCGAAACACGTGTATGCAGCTATCTGCCTTATTTATGCCTTTAAACGCTGAATTACCTTAATTTACTTTTCAAAGGTGTTTATCTATAGCTGAAGAGTTTGTTTGCTTGAATGCGCTAATCTCAGGAACTACTAGTTCGAATTGAAAAATTCTTTTTGTGCTAAATAGTCCAAGAAGGCTTTGGGCTATATAACATTACGCTATATGTAAGGAGTTATTATTATAGTTTAAAAATAATAATGGTTGAAAAGCACAAGCGTAATTGTTTCCAATCTTCTCGAGAGATGGCGCTCATTAAAAGTACTGTTTTGGCAACTGTGTGTAGAGGACGCTGGCCGTAGCGAGCCGCCGTGGTGGCGAGTTTGTTGCCCTACTGAAAGCGGATGCGTCACTTGACATCCCTTAAATTTCTAAGGTAACGTCTAAGAAATGTTTTCCTTCGGCAAATTGATTTTTGAATGCCTGTTTATTTGACGTTCAGGAACATAATTTGTTTTGTATTATTTTTCTATTGGGTTATGTTTTCTTTATTTCTCCAAACGAGGCACAGCTATGCCCAAATAAAGATTTTTGAATTAACAGCTATATTCATTCCTTACAAAGTATTTTTTTTTTCTAATTTTTTGTTCAAGGTTTGTTAATTTTTTGTTCAGAGGTATCCCGTGCAACGCCGGGCCAGACAGCTAGTTTAATATAAGGTATGGAATACTCTTGGACATAATTGTTGACTGCGGTGAACTGTTAGTTGGGCAGAATTTTAAATGCATACGCTTAAAATACGTTCTACAAGTTCGCACTAAAAACAAAATGGCTTCGATTAAAACATTAAAGCCTTCCGGAACAAAATGGCACATCTTATTGCGACTTTATGCAACAACCATTTCTGACGTATAAAGTGTCTTTACTCTTCCGGTCATAAAATTCAAAGCAATAAAAAAGGAAATGGCAAAAGCGATTTAGATTGGCACTTAAAGGAACATTTCGCTTACTGGCCCAATGTCCTGCGTTTTAAAGGTGTGGTTCTCACTCCAAGTATTTCTATAGAACACTATAAAATAAGTCATAAAACTGAAGATGAAACACATTTGCTCAAATAATGTATTCAAATAAAAAGAAGCGTTTTAAAGAGGTTTTTGCAATGTCAAAAAAGATGGTCCTCATGATTCGTCATTGTCATTACAAATTTCCTCAAAAGCTCAAGGGATTTTTGTTCGAAAAAATCATCCAATGTAAGCCTTATCATTTTTAAAAGATGGTTCATGAAAAGAAGTAATTAAGTCAAATTTAAACAAATATGAAATTATTTTAGAAAAAGAAAGAAATTGTTTTTTTATGCCAAAAGGAGTAATACATTTAATTGTGTATTTGAACAATAAAATTTTAAATGAATTTTCTTCTTCAAGAGTTAATATGCAAATGCTTACATATTTTTCTAATTTAATGCAACGTTGAATTTATTTTTGGTTTGCCTAAAGGCTCCAGTGAACGCTTTAATAAGAGCAGGAAAAACTTCTCATCTATTTTGAGCATTTATATGTTTTTAGTTGATTGGGGAAAATAAAATGAAAACAATTTTATGGCAATCCGTTATAAATCTATAATTCAATAACGATGAAATTGCAAAACTTTAACTTAAAATTGAAAAGTAAGCTACAAGAGGGATAGTGTAATAAAGTATAGATAACATTTTTATTTAGCTAAGCAAAGATCCAAAATTAGTTAATTCTCCCAAGCTGTGAGCAACGTTTTTTCAAATAGCATTAACCCTTCACTGCACGGTGCGCCAGATCTGGCACAAACCAAATAAACCCTCATATATTCCTATGATTTTTAAATGCAGTTAAACTGAGCTTTGTGCCCCTTCTGGAACATTGCTATAACAGTTTAGAGTGATTTTTATACACTAGTTAGTTGCACTAGTCTAGGTATTACAGTTCTTGCTTTTCAAAGAAAGAGTGTATGCATTTCCGTTAGAAGTGTGCTTAGTCATTATTTCCTTTGTTCTAAAAATGTTTAAATACACTTAGTGGAAAATTTGTTTATACCACTTATGGCACAAAACACATTGTAGATTATTACACTTATCGGTATACAAAGCATATGCTATGTGCTTTGTGCCATATATAGAACAAACAATTAAAACATCATTTTTGGTGCACATTTTTGAGATTAATTTTTTTCTTTATTTTTCCTGAATGCAGGGCTATTTAAAAGGTAACAAATGATTTTTTTCATGAAAATATAAAAAATCGTGCAGTGAAGGGTTAAAACTTGCACAGTTATACAATTGAATTTTTTTATATAAAATGAATTTTAAATTACTAATAAATCACGGTTATTGCATAAAACGTATATGTTTAAAAAGGACTTCGAAAAATATTTGTAACCTGATTAATTAAATCGCTGGATCACCCATCCAAAACAAAGAAAGCATAATAAAAGCATTATAGAAAGCGATCTATTTAATTCATATGAAAAATGAACAATTATTAAAAAACAGAGCTAAATAAAGATACTTACTGCATGTAAAAACTATTTATTATTTATTTATTTATTGTATTTATTTATTTTTTCATTTTGAAAATATTTCTTCAATTTTTCAACACAAATTCCGTATTTTGTCTTTAAAAATATTACTGGAAAGCACTTAGCCATTTTGTGTCTTACCACTAGAGAAACAAATGTCTGGCCATCATCATTATGAGTACGTTTTTGTCATATAAATGCACCTCTTAGATCTTCTAAATTTCGTTCTATGTCTTATTGATAACTATAAACAATACACTTCTTGCAATATCAAGATTAATAATATCCCTTCTTTAAAGGAGATATCAACAAATTATGAATTATTACTATTGACAACTTTGATAGTAGAAATACTTTTCATTTAATAAGAACGTATTGCCAAACATTAGAACACATCTATTACATAAATTGTTCAGCTAGTTTATCACTTGAAAAACCAAGAAAAATATAAATGACATAAAGAAAAAGAAAATAAACATTGCTTTTCCCTTTAGTTCGGAAATCAAAGATTAAGGCAACACAATTTCTTTTCAAAATATATCAATAAGTCGTAGACCTTACAAAAAAGTAACATCTTTTTCTGCCTTTTATCGCAACAAAGAAGCCAACAGACTTTTATTGGACAACTTTTAAAAGAGCTTTTTTTCTTCACAATTACATTTGTTCGGCAATTAGTTTTGCCGAACACATTCGTTTAGAAATTTATTAGTTTTTGTGTGTATGTTCTACAATCATTGCGATATTTATTTCTTGCTTCCATTTTATGTTGTTCAGCAAACACAAAGTCTGTTCGACGGAAATGTTTAAAAACTAAATTGATTTTCTCCTACAAACATTTGTTCAGTACATCAAAAGAATCATTCTCTTACGATTTCATCAAACTGTTGTATTTTACTTTGTTTACGCTTAAAACGTAATAGTTCTGGAAAGTTTTTGCGTGGGACTCATGCTCTAGTAGGGATTAATATACACAGTCCAGTCACATTAATGTGTCCACCATGTACTTTTGAAGTTGACGTTAAATAACCAATTGCAGAAAGCACTTGATAGCACAGTGCTGTTGAGAGTATATAAAGGGTGTGTGAGGGCTTTGGATAACATTGCTATCGTTGGCTTAATGCAAAAATGAAGCGATTTATCCGACGTACAAAAGGGCATGATCATTGACTTTCGGACCCTGGATGGAAGCATTTCCAAAATGGCTGAGTTTTCGAGCTGTTCGCTTGCCGTCGTGGTAAAAGTGTACCGTGCATGGCAAAATGAGGCTGTTAAAAATCAGCAACGTGGCAAATGTGGTGCACCAGGAGCCATAGATGACAGAGGTGAACGACAGCTGCCGAGATGCGTTCGGGTTAATAGACGGGCTACCTTTGAGCAACTGACACCCAGATGAACCTAGGGGCTATCAATATCATCTCCCAACTGGTGGGGCTATCAATATCATCTCCCAACCCCCAATGTGGTGCACCAGGAGCCATAGATGACAGAGGTGAACGACAGCTGCCGAGATGCGTTCGGGTTAATAGACGGGCTACCTTTGAGCAACAAAACCCAGATGAACCTAGGGGCTACTAATATCATCTCCCAAACTACTGTTCAGTGAACGTTGCTGCGTCTGGGTTCCCGAAGGGGAAGCCTGGTTCATTCACCTATGGTGACTACTGTCCATCGACGACGAACCCTAGAATTTTCACACCAGTACTGCAGCTGGATGTCCATTGAGTGGCGACAGGTAGCATTTACTGACGAATGACGTTTTATGCTCCATCGGACAGTTGGATGTTGGCTTAGAAGGCATGAAACCTCTGGAAACAAACACCCTGCAACCATTGCCGGAACGGACCAAGCTGGGTGCCGGAGCATTATGGCCTGGGTAATGTTTTCCTAGGATTCTATGGGTTCACTCATCATTGTGGAAGACACGATAGATCAATACAAGTGCGCATACGCCCTTGCGGACCATGTCCACCACTATATGAATATTGTTTATCATCAGGATGATAGCATCTACCAGCAGGACAATGCGAAGTACCATACAATTGCCAGTAAACTTGTTTGGTTCGAAGGGCACCAGGATAAGTTTGTCATTCTCCCAGGGTCAGCAAACTCACCTGACTTAAGATCAATCGAGAATCCGCGATTGGGTTTTTCGCGCCATGGATCCTCGCCCGCGTAATCTAGCGTAGCTGACCACGCAATTGAAGTCGGCATGGCTCAACATCCCAGTGAACACCTTCAGGTAGCTAATTGACTCTCTTCCTGAACGTCTCGCAGCAGTCCGTTGTGAGAAAGGTGGTTATTATTGTTTTTCCTCAGAATGATGGCATCTACCAGCAGGACAATGCGAAGTGCCATACTGCTGACAGTGAGAATCCGTGATTCGAAGGGCAACAGGATGAGTTTGCCGTTCTCTCCTAGTCAGCAAACTCACTTGATTTAAGCCCAATCGAGAATCGGTGAGATCATCTCGATTGGGTTGTTCGTGCCATGAATCCTCACCCGCATAATCTATCGCAGCTGGACATGGCATTGGAGTCGGCATGGCTCAACATCATAGTAAATACATTCAAGCACCTATTTGACTCTCTTTCTGCACGTCTCGCAGCACTCCGTTCTGAGAAAGGGGGTTATTCTGCCTTTTGACAGGTGGTCACATTAATGTGACAGGACTGTGTATATGGTCCGTTTCTAAAGGGCAGCTTCTATTGCATAAGTGACATCAAACTCCATCAAGACCTTTTTTAAAATTATTTTCAATTTTTTTTTTAATTTATGTTTCTCGGAAAAGTCATGAAAAAAAAATAATGACAGACATTTAATGAAAAAACAATCGAATGTTTTCTGGGAGCATAAATTATTTGCCCTCGTGCGCCTGTTATCGAAATATGAGGCATTAAAAACTTAAATTTTAGTAAAGTAGCCGAATTTAGCGAGTTTTGATGAGTAATGGAAGACATCTTTCCCACGCTTTCTTAATCTATGCTGACGGCGAATTCTGGCCAAGTCTCCAAATTTGAACTTAAAAAAAAAAAAAAAAAAATGGTGGATTTTAAGAACTTGTATCTTGTTAACGGGGCGAAGGCGCTAAATAATTTTTCGCTCAAAAATATATTTCAAGATGCTTCTTCGACTTCTATCTGAGCTTTTTTCGTTCTTACACCAGTAGTGTTTCCCTTGTTACTATAACACAAAATTTGGTGTTTGCCAAATAGACTTTCATTATAGATGCGCCCCTTTCATTTTGCTTTTCCAATATGGGTTGTTTTTGTTAAAAATACAACTCGGGTATGAGTAGATACATCTACCCAATGTAAGGTGAATAGGTACGACTTCCGTTTTTACGAGCACCGTTAACCCACTTATGTCCAGTAACCTAAAAACGGGATGCTTGTTAGTTACTGCATACAAAAACCTGTAATGGGTATATCATTTTACTAAAACTATTTTTCACAAGTTAAATAGTCCATCTTCTTGAGAAAACCAGCTAGAGCCATCATTTATTGACAGCTATTTTCAGACAAATCAGTCAAGCAACGATCCAGCACGGGTAGCCACAGAAAGTAACTTTTTTTTTTTTTTTTTTGCGAACTTATTTTTCATAAAATTAAACTATTTTAAAATGATTTGCTTAAAATTGATCACAATTGCCTTCTGTAATGTTACTTTGCAAAAGTAAAGTCAAGTAAGGTCGTATTTTGCTCACATATCTGCAAAATATCCCATAAACAGGACGTTAAATAACTTAATAATTACGACAACGGCTAACTATTTTAAGCCGAAAATGTATGTAAACCATTCCAAGTAAGAGTTTTAAATAGGTAAACATTGAAAAAATTGTTAAAAAAACTTGGGCACAAATGGCTTAAGGTGAAAGTCCGATTTAGCTCAACACACGTGCCATAAGACCCGTTTATAGGGCAAGCAGCCATTCACAACACATACATTCACACAGGGAAAGGACAGATGAGAAAGAAAGTACATCCCTGCCCGAGCCGGAATTAGAACCCAGCTCCTCCGCATCCCGGTCAGATTTCTCTGATTACTAGACAAAGTGGCCGGTTTGTGCGAGATATGAAATAGATGAATGGTTTTAGTGCATAGGATAAGAATCATCATTCTATGTATATCATTCTATAAGAAGATAAACACACATCATTTAATGAAGAGCTCTTTTTGAAAAATACAGTTTCAAAAGTTTTTTCTTTGATAAATTGGTAGCAGTACCTTTTTTTTTTTTTTTTGAGCTAGTGGTGTCAAGCCTTCTTTCACCTGAAGGCCGCATTCTATATGAAGATTATTCTTGTCGGCCAGTTGAAACACTTTTTTTTAATGCTTAAAAATATTTCTAAAGAACATAGGAAACATATGGAAACAGAAAAACTAGCAACATAAAATATTTGTTTCCTTACTTGATGCTTAATCTATTAATGCGAAATCTGAATCTGTTTTCCGGAAACCAATTTCTATTTAAAAACTTTAGCAGCACAAAATGGGGGGGGGGGTGATGTTTTGTAAATTTTTCTATTTTTAAGGGAAAATATGAAAAAGAAATTATAAATTAAAAAAAAGTATTATTTGTTTTTCCCTAAAAAGCTGCAAATTCAGGTGCAATAAAATACAAACATTTATTTGCCATTCCTCTGTATCCTGCCGTAATGGAAGTGCCAAACGTAAGGATGATGCATTGACTACATTTCCCCTAATACTTCCTGTCCCTTACAAAGGGGTACGAAACTAAACTTGTGGTAAAAGAAGTTATTTCCGAACAGATTGAGAAATTGATGTCATAATCGAGTCAACGGCCGAAAACTGAACAAAAGTCCTCCTACCTGGTTAATATATAAGTTACTATTTATAAATTTGTGTGTGGGGGGGAGGGGGGTCATTTTTATAATGTAGATTTATCGAAACATTTTCAATACTTAGCAACAATTATAGTGGAGATTATACATCAGATTGAAACTTAAATAAAGTTACTCATTTCACACTTAAGGAACGGAAAATTACTTTTTAACGAAAAATTGTTTCTTCCTAATGTCTTGTTTGCGCAAAAACCTATTCCATTTGTGTTAAACGAGTAATGCAACTAAAGTTGGAGCAACCTAGAGCTGCTATATAGACAGGCTGAAGCATCAAGCTCAAGTTCGACCACTTTGGACCAACTTTTAGAGCGTAACATTTGGAATTCGGAAATAGTTTTATTCGCGTAAGTGTTTAAATTCTAATCCAATAATTTATCTTAAGAACGAACAAGATGATACACGGTGACACATATGTAAATAATTTCAAGTAAATAAATGAATGATTAATACAATTTATGCTATTCAAAATTGATTGATTAGTGATTAAAAAGTTTCCCTGTAATACAAAAGTTTCTTTTCTATCCTGTGTCTTTACGACACATTTTTTGAAATTAAAAGTAAAAGAATCCAGAGTAAAAATACACTCTGATTAATATACTTCGACTAAAATTATAATGCCGTTTCTGCTGCTTTTAAATCACTGATCGATGGGTTGTCAGCTCCTATTTATACAAGGTGGAGCCTGGCTCTTCCCGAAATGCAACAATAAAGGAAAATAACTGCTTGGATCGACGAGAATCAATGGAAAATAAATTGACATTGATGGATGAAATTTTTCAAAACACTTTGAAGACGATTTTTCTTTGCAAAGTTTATAGGTTGTTCTTTTGATCTAAAAAGATATGGATTAACACATTTTTATTTCATGAAAGAGAATCACTAGTGTACGAGTACAAAGCATTTTTAAAAACTTGTCATTGAAGTTTACATTGGAGGCTCCTTTGAAGCATGTCTAAGAGGATATTTGTCCTTGCCTTGAAAATAAAGGAATTTGAATATCTAAATTGAATTATTTAGATATTCTAAATTGATCATTTAGAATTAAAACCCGTTAGGTCCATTTTCAAAATTCCTCGTTCCGATGGCAAAACTATGAATCTATCGACTTCAAACCTATGTATTAACTATGGACCTACTCTATATTCACTTTTTATTGAGATCTAGTGGTTTTTGATCTATTTCTTTTAAACTATTGATAAAGAAGCCTTTAAACTTATATTTAAGAGGATATTCGTCCTTGAATTGAAAATAAGTGAATTTGAATATCTAAATTGCATCATTTAGAGTTAGAATTAAAACCCGTTAGGTCTATTTTTCAAAATTCATAGTTCCGTTGGCGAAACTATGAATCTATGGACTTCAAACCTATGGATTAACTACAGACTTACTCTATATTCACTTTTTATTGAGATCTGATGGTTTTTGATCTATTGCTTTTAAGCCATTGGTAAATAAGCTTTTAAACTTACATTTAAGAGGATATTCGTCCTTGAATTGAAAGTAAGGGAATTTGAATATCTAAATTGAATCATTTAGAATTAGAATTAAAACTCGTTAGGTCCATTTTTCAAAATTCATAGTTCCAATGGCGAATCAATGAATCTATGGATTTCAAACCTGTGGATTAACTATGGACTTACTCTATATTCATTTTTATTGGGATCTATTGGTTTTTGATCTATTGCTTTTAAGCCTTTGTAAAGTAGCTTTTAAACTTACATTATTTTTTTTAAATAAAGCTATTTCTCATAAAGTGTTGACTAACTGCTTCAGATTTTACACGACTCTGTAAACTTAAAGAAAAGGACTAAGTTCTACTGTGAAAAATATGTAATGGAGGGATAAAACTTTGGAAGTACCTTAGCGACTACATGAATGTCACAAAACACTCCTAAGTACAATTAGTTTTTTTTGGTATTTGAACGCCTTTCGTTTGCAATATTAAAAAAAATACAGTTGAAGGCCGTCTCCTCCCTCCATCAGCTTATATATATATATATATATATATATATATATATATATATATATATATATATACTTTTTTTTTTTCATTCTAAAATTCTTGAAAGGTTTTAAAAACCAAAAAGTATTATCACAGCTTCTTAAAAAATAATTTCATCACTGAAACTAAAGTTCACTACTCACGAGTGAAAGAAATACTCAAACCAATGAAGACTCAGATTATATCTAAGCACCACAAAATAATTCACGACTATTCACATACAAGCTCCATACGCACTTTCAGTGTAATCAGCCGAACTTAAAACTGCTCAAAACAGCAGGCAAGGAAATTTTTCTTTGTCTGAGAACCCTTCTCTGGAGTTAATTGTTATTAACCTCATCCTCGGGGTAAAACACTGGCAGATGACTTTGAAGGTCACCATGGAAGTTTCAAACAATTTGTTAGTTACTTTTCCCAGAAGCAATCTTCAAAACTTACAAAGGTTTCAAAGCAATTAAGCGAAAATAAATATTTTACTACCGATCGTCAAGATGTAACTTTAACAACCTCCGAAACCGTAACATAAAGAATATTTCACTCTAATGAGTTTGCAATTATCAGCTAATTATCATTAAGACTTATCAGCAACAGAAAATGCGAAAATACAAGGAAATACTCAGAAGTGAAGAGGACTTAAAACTTATATTATGAACACTTTTACTATGCGTAAATATGAAACTGGGTCAGAGTTGAAATTAAAGTTCAGCCACAAAAACAAAAGCGTGAAAGTTAGCTGTTTTTTTAATTATTTTTTTAATCTACTTATTTAAATCACCTTAGAAACAATTGTTTGCAAACTCTTGATGTATATTAAAAATCAATTTCACACGTGTAGTTAATACGAGGCCCAGCTAAAATTTTCTTCTGTGAGGAGTTTTTTTTTTTTTAGTCAAAACATTTCTCACATCTAAATTCTGCATTAGGATTGGCAACAATGTTAAAACCAAAGCTTGTGAAAACTTTTCACCCTAGA